>VOPJ01011135.1:0-24633 GCA_014673585.1 Semibalanus balanoides
ATTCCTTCTCTGTTGTGGAGTAGTTTCGTTCAGCCTTGGTCAGTACCTGGCTGGCAAAAGCCACGGGCCGGTTGTCCTGAGACAGAACCGCAGCGATTCCAACGTCAGACGCGTCAGTGGTCAGCTCGAAACTGTCATCCATCCTGGGATAGGCCAGGACCGGAGCAGTCACCAGGATGTCCCTCAGTTGTTCGAAAGCATTGTCACATTCAGGTGTCCACTTGAATGTGTTTTTGAAGGAGCGGTCAGCCTTCCTCTCCAGAAGCCTCAGCAGCGGTTTGGCTACGTCGGCGTACTTCTGACAGAAGCGCCGATAGTAGGACGTGAGGCCGATGAATCTCTGAAGCTCCTCGTGTGTTGCTGGCGTTGGGTAGTCACCCACAGCTTTCAGTTTGGCTGGGTCAGGGCGGATTCCGTGCCGAGTCACCAGAAACCCCAAGTAGCCAACTTCACTCTGGGCAAAGCTGCACTTCTCCAACTTCAGGAGGAGGCTCGCATCTGCGAACTTCCCGAGGACTTCGTCTTAACCGCTTCAGATGAGTATCAAAATCCTTTGACCACAGGATGACGTCGTCTACGTACGATAGCGTGTACAGACCAGTTTGAATCTGCCAAAAGCATTTGCAGGGCCATTTGCAGGGGCGCGCCTGAGTTTTTCTGTCCCATGGGCATTCTCAGCCACTCGTAGTGGCCACTGTGAGTCGAGAAGGCAGTAGTCTCGATGTCACGCTCGTTCATCTTGAACTGCCAATACCCGCTCGCCAAGTCGAGGGTGGTTGAAGAAGCTGTTGTTCTGTAGGCCAGTCCAGAGTCGTGTCGATGCGAACCACGCGGATGCGCGTCGAACTCGGTCACTTTGTTGAGCCCTCGGTAGTCTATTGTAAGTCTACTGCTGCCGTCCTTTTTCTTACACATGACAACAGGCGCGCTCCACGGACTGTGACTCTTGCGTATGAGTCCCTTCTGCAGCAGGTCCTTGCACGAACTCGTCCGTTTCTTCGGGTTTACCCAGTCGCTCCGCCAGGGGAGGGATCCGAATGGGCGGCTGACGCTCGTCCGAGCCGTATGCGGGTGCTGCACTAGGTCGCACATGCCGACTCGCCACACTGAGAACCGGCCGTCGCTTTCGTTGAGCGCCAGCACGGGCCATTAGCCCGTCTTCTGCCCGTTCGCGGTGAAACAATCTGCCTCCCGGCAACTTTGCTGCGTTGAGGTCTCCAGACGGCGATCCTCGTCTCCGTTCCTCCCGCTGAGCTGGCTCAGTGTCGAGGCGCGCACTGCCGGCGGATCCGCGTAGCTCGCACACCGAGCAACAGTGCACGACTTGTACAACTTCATCTCACTTTGGCCCGGGTTGCACATACGCAGCTGAACAACGTTATCAGCTCTGATAACGTCGATCGAGTTCGAAACACACAAACTGTCCCCGTACCGCTTCGTAAACTTCTCATCTTCGACCACGCTGATGTGCTGTCCGGACACGCAGGCGGGGCCGACTCGCACTCTGCCTACCAGCAGCACCTCTGACGCCGCAGGTATCGTCACGTCCGCAGTGAGCTCCACTGGAAGCCAGTCGTCCTCATCATCAGCTGCTGAGCTGGCTGCAGCGTTAACCACAGCTGGGCGGGCCGGAGGGCCGTTCCCGGCGGGCTCCACACCGGTCTCGCCCGCGCCGCTGCGCGCTCGTCTGTCGGCCGTGTATTTCTCCGTCAGTCTCGTCGTCATACGGACAAAGTCGATCGCCACTTCACCAAACAGGGACATAAAATCATTGTCAAGTACGCAGTCCGTATTCACACTGTCAACGATCAGAACCGTATGACGTCGCGCAGGCAGCTGTCCACACATCACGGTTGCGTCGACTGTCCCTCTCACCTTCAGTGGCGTGCCGTCGATAGTCACAGGTGCCGAGGACGGGTGCACCAGAGGCCGAAGCGTCCTGTGTTCACGCGGACAGCTGCTGGTGATGAATTGTGACGTCACTGCCGGAATCAGCTAACCACGTGACGGGGACACCATCGACGGTGCCCTGGATCAGCGGGGTTTTACATGCCACCTTAGACGAGGCTACGACAGCTGGGACCGAGAAGTGGTGGCTCACATTCTCCTCGGTCCACTGTCGTTTCCCGAGCGCCGATCGGCTGGTCGAAGGTACGGACATTCAGAGCGCCAGTGTGAACGTTCACCGCAATTGAAGCATCCCTCATCCCTCCGACGGCTTGGGGTACGACGCCTGCTGGTAGGGCGGCTGTAGTCACGTGGGACGAAACACGCGGCAACCTGCATCTGCTCTCCAACATTTGAATCTTGTCGTTCAGTGCCGACAACATGGAATTGTCAGCGGAGTGAGGGTGGGAGACAGCGTTCAAGCTACCAGACGCCTCTCCTCTGCGAGTGCCGTGCACTGCACCCACGGACGCGCCGCCTCCCGCCGACGCCTCGATTTGTTCCAGCTTCCTCGCCTCCAGCAGGAGCTGCTCGGTAGTCCAGGTCGGTTGGTAGAACGAAAGCAGATGCCTCCGCGATCTGTCTCCGATGCCCATCAAGAACCGATCCTTCACAAGCCGCTGCCGGTATGTGGTGTCCTCCCACTCAGGGTATGCACGAGCACAGAGCGTTTCCAGATCATACAAGAAGGTTGCCAATGATTCACCGTGGGCACGAATACGCTGGTGGAATTCCAACGCATACTGAACGGTAAGTCCGGGGGCGTCGAATTCAGCTTTGAGTTTTCCACACAATGTTTTCCAGCTGTTTCTGTCTTCATCCGAGAGACGCAGCACAAACTCAAAGGCTCTACCAGTTATGGCCGGGAGAGCCATCACCGCCGTAGTAACGTCACTGGGCACGGGTGGCTCCGTCTTCGTAGCGCCCCACTCGCACGCCCGGGCGATCACTTCGATCTTGCTTATCCACGTTTTAACGCTATCACTCCCGGTCCCGTCAAACTCAGGCAGCCGGTAATTCTTCGCCATCGCTATGGCTCTTGCTGTTTCCCGCTGTCACCACTTGTTGCGTGCGCTTACCTCACTCGCTCGCGGGGTAGACCTCGCCGGGCCGAGCGCCGTCCGCCGGGGTCACCGCCGGGCCGGGTCGTGACCTCAAGCCCGGGCGGCGGGCAACAGACGCGGTCACCCGTCTGGCCACGCGCATGGCGGTGCGCGGCGTGTTAGGGGAGCAGAAGTGTGACCGCGACAATTTCACTGTGACACTCTGCGAGACATTGACAGGAAAAAAATTACAACTGCATAAATGACTGCATAAATGACTGGCTGGCCTGTGTTATGACGACCCCTAACGATAATCGGTTTGGTGCAGTGCCCTCGGCATGCCTCAAGTTAAAATTGCGATTTGCAGGTGTCGTGAGCCCTGCCTTTGCACTCTGCAGCAGAGCTGCGGCCAATCACTACATATAGAATCCCCTGAAGTGGAAATTCCACCTAGCGACATGGTAAAAGAGCAGTCTGATTAGGGCAAACCTTTTATCATTATGTCGCAGAGCGTGTTTATTTTTACTCACTGATTCGCCGTATATCCGACGCGACACTGACAGGTTTCTCTGCTCCCTTTCCAAGCACATGCATTCAGGTAATTGTAAAAGAGCCAGTGATGTGATGTGGTAGCCAAGGCAACACATACGCATGTATGTATTCGGTCCAGTATATGGAGACTTTGTGAGGTGAGATGCTCTATAATTGATCAGTGCTTCCTCTAGCACCACCGAGCTTTGTTAGAGCGCTGTATACCCTGTAAGCTGGGAGAGAAATGTTCCGCCTGAAGCGCACATACCGACAGCTCCGACAACGCTTACAAAGTGTCCATGGTATTTTCGGGATGCGGGGATAGTGTGGTTACGCCCCTGGGATGCCCCCTGACAAAAATACATGATTACACTAGATATGAGATTCTCTGGCGACCCGACCCTACCTTACCCGACCCGACCCCCGGTCGAATAACATCAATAACATATGTCTAGGAGCGAAATTTTGATTCTACCACCGACCGTGGCCCTCCATGATAAAAATATCCTGGCTACGTGCATGCCTTTTCACACCAACTTGAAATAAGTCACGCCCTTGCATATAGCACCAGGCTTCAAAAGAAACCGGCACAACATGACCCGTATTTGCGTCTCTGTGTCTATGTATCCGAATTTCGTTGTGGACTGCCGCCATCATGGTAACCATGCTCAGATGTGGGCTACCCGACGAGATGGGCCAAATTAATTATTGCATGTGCTCACGTGTACACCCGTTTTTGTATCTCAGAAACTACTTGCCCGATCGAATTGGAATTTATCATACATTCCCTTCGCACTCGCTCGTAACTCGTTCATCGTCATTTTTTAAAGGTTTTACCCGGTGCTTACTGGTAAATAACACTAAAATAGGACAAAATGTGCGGTATTTTAATCTTGTTTGGTGCGAGGTTTTTATACATTTTTTTTCCTTCCGTGACGTTTTTCCCAGCAGAAGATACATGCATACCTACCAACAACTCAATCAATGTTGCCATCCCTGTCAAAAATCCGTGGCGCCGCCTCTGGAAGGAGTAGCAGGCCATCAGGCCATCGGAGCGATATAAATTTTGAAGATCGGTAACGGGATGTTCATGCGTATATTTTCCCTTCAGTTGTCGAAAGAACTCGCTCCGCACGGTAAACAAACTGTTCATGACGGGTACCCCTGTTAACTGTTTAACTTGTCCTCGGAAATGCGTATTCATTCAAATCTTCGGACTTCATTCCATAAACAAAAATGTGTTAATCATTTCGTTCAAGTTCTGCCAAAATGCGCTCAAAGTTTTCAAACTAAGGTAGTTTTCGGTTAACTGCTTCATCGGTCATTCATCACTCCTAGTGTATAAGTTACTTTTTCCGCATCCGTATCAGCCAGCCGACCACCCGCGTAACGACCCGGGCGGCAGTCGCTGGTCCGGGGCGATCCTTCCTGATTGACCCCGGGTCGGCCATCATGCAGAACAGTGAGATGTGCTGAGCTTATGAAGACGATAAAAAACACGCCAGTGACGATACCTTGTATCACACCACCAACCTCCTAAATATATATAAAATACATGACCCTGACCCCCATCACCACTGAGCCAGTGTCTCCCGAAAGCATAAGGCCAGCCCAGTGTCAGCCGGGTGAGGCGTGTAAGTTCTGACACTGGCGGATCCAGGGGGCAAATGCACCACCCAAACTACCTAAAATCGGCGCAAATTTACACATTTCTTGATGTAGAAAGGCATCTACGCAACTTTTACAGAGGAAAGTTTATTTCGAAACGTCTATGCATAAGAGAGCAAAATCCGACGATTATTTTTTTATTTTGTGAAACTTTTTTGGGGTGATGCTCCCCCCCAAAAAAGACACAAACCACCGTTCAAGATCCGCCAGTGAGTTTGGATATTCACGGCATATCAATAATTACTATTGCAGTATATTGCGATCATGGATCAACACCAAATTTGCATACGGCGATAGCGCGACTCTGTGTTTCTCCTGACGTGCCAAATTTCACCGGTTTTGACTGCAAAGTGCTAGGAGTAGGATTTATTAAGCAATCAGGTGACATCCGAACACGGACAGACGGACAGGTGGCTGCACCACTTATTATAATTACAATGACATAGCTCTCAAACGAACAACTGAGATAGGTATCCCAAACATCGATGAGCGAATGGCCTGGCATGGCCTATCGAATATTATAGTTGTATGCATTAGTGGCATTTATGATTTAGTTTATGAACGAGCCGAAGGCGAGTTCATAAACTGAATCTGGAATGCCACGAGTGCATAAAACGATTTAGTGCATGGCCAAAGACTCACTGTTTAGAGCACAAGTACTTGTTTTTCAAGAGTTCAATGGGAAAGCAGAATTCGGTCATGCACTAATATAGTTTTATGCATGAGTGGCATTAATGATTCAGTTTATGAACGAGCCGAAGGCGAGTTTATGAACGAGCCGAAGGATAAACTGAATCTTTAATACCATGAGTGCATAAAACGATTTAGTGCATGGCCGAATACTGGCTGTTTAGAGCAGAAGTACACATTTTTCAAGAGTTCAATGCAGGGTCATTTACCTGAGGCTTAGCAGTGTATTATCACTTTTGGGAATGTATTAACATTCCAGTTAATACACCGCTACAGTTAAGCACATGGTCAATAGGAAAACAGTCTTCGGCCATGCACTAATATTTTTTAGTGCCTGACCGAATACTGTTTTCCCATTGACCACGTGCTTAATTTTATCCGTGTATTAACTGGAGTATTAACACATTCCCAAAAGTGATAATACACTGCTAAGCCTCAGTTAAATGACCCTGCATTGAACTCTTGAAAAATGTGTACTTCTGCTCTAAACAGACAGTATTCGGCCATGCATGAAATCGTTTTATGCACTCGCGGCATTAAAGATACAGTTTATGAACTCGCCTTCGGCTCGTTCATAAACACACCTTCGGCTCGTTCATAAACTGAATCATTAATGCCACTCATGCCTAAAACTATATTGACCATAATATTTCTGAAGAAGGTATTGCTTTGAGCTTATCACATTTATTTATTTATTTATTAACCTCGTAGTAGCCGTCCCCTGTACATGGCCGAAGCCAAAGGGGCTATTCTTGGCACAGAGTCACTATGTTGGTGTTGAAGTGGGTAAAAGACAAGCCATACGTACAGTTAAAGTATAAATGAACATTATTACAGTCTGCATAAAAGACATGCATACACTACAGTTTAAAAGTATAAGTGAACATATAACAGTTGCATAAAGAACAAGACAGTTAAAAGTATAAATGAACATATACATTGACTGCATCACATCAGCCCATTCAATCGGCGATCGTATGGTCACTAGACGCCAGTCTCCCCTTTAGTGCGCGCTTAAAACACATGCTATAGGCATGACGCTAAAACTCACAGGTTGGCAGCGAGTTGTACTGGTCAGCGGCTCGATGGACGGGAATTGCCTTTTTCCCGCTACTGGAGCCGCGTATGTTGGGGAGACTCAGGCAGGTCGTTCTGTCGGGTTGGCATACGCACGGGTTGGGTCGCTCCGGTTATTTACAGAACTGGGACAGCCAGAGACTCAGGCTGCCCAGTGCGACGGACCTTGTGGAGGAGTGTCAGCGTGTGGTGGACGACCAAGTCTGGAAACATTATAACATACTTAACACATGTTATAATGTTAAGTATTACCAAATCTGGGAGTAGATAGTCCAGATCTGGTTATTGATTGCACTCTGATTGAATCGATTGGAATACCCTAGTAGCACACATTACTTTCACGACGTTGCGACAACGTTTTCACGAAGTAATTACGTCGTACGAACGTTGTCCTGACGTTGTCAACGTTGCCATGACGCTGTGACAACGTCATGTGCTTCTAGGATAGTTTTATCAAAATTCCTTGATTAAAAAAAATCGATTCACCACCAGATCTTCATGTGTTTCATACATGTGATTGAATCGAAACCCGCAGGAAATCAATGTTGATTAAATCAAAAGGTCTAACGATTTTTAACGATTCAAGTGCACATGATAAATTGTGCAAATTCAATACAGTCCCAGTGGTTAAAATCATGTATCCTGAAGTATTATTGCTGTAACAATGTTTAAATAATCATTTGCATGTATGTTTCCATTATAAAGGAAGTGTTCCCACTCACATCGCTCATGTGGAGTTGCTAACACTGGTTTACAGAACATATATATTTTAGCCATTCCTGCATTTCTTCAGATTTACTCTAGTTGCTGAGATATGCCAAATTCGCCAAGATCAGTTTGGAATCACAAAATTATCGGTATTCGTCAGAGAGGCTTTCGCTACTAGAAGCACTGTCCTAATGATTACACTGCTAGCATATATCGTTAGCACTGGCCAATAGAAAACAGCTCGTGCGCGCTGATAGCAGCTGCCGAACACAGAGCCTCGGTAGTCCGAGGCCATTTTACATTGTTCGTATAGGAAGATCATTGTCTTAGATGCGCCATTCTAGATAACATCTTCTTTACTCAGTGTATAGTGGCGATCGTGTGTTGATATAAAAACAAAACAATATACAAAACAGAATATAAATAAACATTTAACTATAGGGGCAATCCAGACGTGAATTTTATCGTATCAAATAAGCAAACCAATAACTCATTAGCCGTAATAAAAAATATTTGACATTCCAAAAGCGTAGGAAGGTACACTCTCTTCAGCTGATTTGACATCAATTCAACATATGTTTATATTTAAATGTTACATCAAACGTGAATTGATTTTAATCATAAAAAATATATGAATTGGAAAGAATACATTCCTAAACATTTTAACCATGAATCAAACAGTGATTTAATCATTTAGGTTCCAAAATGATATGATGTCAGTGACAAAAAGTAATGTAAATGTCAGTGACAAAAAAGACGCGCGCGCGCACGCACACAAACACACTTACGCACACACGCGCGCACACACCACACACACACACACACACGCACACACGCACACGCACACACACGCACACGCACGCACGCGCACGCGCACGCACACGCACACGCACGCACACGCACACACACACACACACACACACACACGCACACGCACACGCACACGCACACGCACACGCACAATACGTAAGCAAGAACGCACACAGCACACGCACACGCCACGCAGAGGTAGCTAAGACACACGCACACGCACACGCCACGCGCAAACGCGCACACGCGCCACGCGCACAAGCGACAACGCGCCGACGCACGCGCACGCGCACGCGCACGCGCACTGACACGCAACACGCGTCCACACACACACACACACACACACCACACACACACACACACACACACCCACAAACACACACACACACACACACACACACATATGGCACACACAACAACACAACGACAACACCCACACTGGGCCACCACAGCACACGCACACGCACACGCACACGCACACGCACACGCACACGCACACGCACACACGCACACATTACCAAATCTGTGGCGACGCCTCTGCGTTGCAATGGGTTACAAACTACGCTTGTAAAATTGACATACCTGCTATTACCACCAAGCCCATTGTAATGTATATTTCATCGTACAGACAGCGGTCATACATTTTATGCGTTTGTTGGAAATGTGATTAAGCTCAGCCTAAGTGCTAGAAAAAGCCGGTCATCCATGACGGGCTTAAATGCCGCTTTGTTTCAGCGATGCCTTTGAAACCAAGCTGTATATATCATTATCATATAGCATATACCTAGCATTCGCTTATCACAAAAGCCTTTCCTGGAACTTTGCCGATATTGCTGATTACCTAAGTGCCGGAATATGCACGGCTGTTCCGGCTTCAATGCCTGGTTATATACTGCTCACTCTGAAATATATTAAATAATTGCAAAAGCCAGAGCCAGGGAAAGCCGTCGCTGTGCATAAATTCCGGCCCGGTAGGCTTTGCGCTGGTCTTAGCCGTCCGGGTAAGAGTCGCGCCCGGTTTGGCCGTTACATAACCATGCATTCAGCGTACAATATCCGGTGTATTGTGCTGTGCTTTTCTGCTGACTCAACACGCCATGCCTTACAGTCATGCGATGAATGCCGGACTTTGTGGCGCAGCTCCAACCGCAGCAGTGGCAATGGAGCCTTCAATTGTTTGGATATTCTTCCAACTCATAATGAAGTCCCTTGAGTTTAAAGTAGTGTTTGGGAGAGCCTTCATTAGAATCAACTGCTTGCCTTATGCCTCGCAATAAACCAGCTATCTACAAAGAAGTAAGTTCTGTTATGATGAATTGTCAGAATCGTACTGGTGTATATAATCCGATGGGGTTATTATTAGTGGCATTATTGAACGCAAGGGCAGATCCAAGGGGAGACATCATGGTAAGAGGTGTATTGGAGGTCGCCTTGGAGCTATGTGGGAGGGCGCCTATGGAAGCATTTGGGAGGGCGCTTTGAAGGAATGTGGCAGGGCACCTTCAGGTGTACCGGAGCGCGCCTCACATTCAACGATGGGCGCCTTCGGCGCCCTTTACTGAATGTGAGGCGCATTTCATGACGAAGCGCCTTCGGTTCCATATGAGGGCGCCTTCGGCCGCCCCAAGGGGGGAAGGACATGGTCGGTTGAACCCCCCTAAATACACCCCTTGCATATGTAAGTAGTGTTTAAGAGTGGGTATAGAGAGTGGTATTTTTACTTGCTGCTCGCTTCTCTTCGAGTTGCGTTACCTATTATAAATCTTTAATTGACGTTAAGTTTGGGAAGTTGAGATAATCTAATACATCTAACAGTGGTTAATATAGTAGTATTGCTGTTTTTTGTTCTCAACTTCATTAGTTTTCTACCCTGATATGTTCTAGCACAGCTAGCTATGATTCCCGGATGTATCGTTGGCGTCTGCGAGCGCACGTGACGAGAAGGTGACTGGGAGCTGGCGGCGGGAGGACGCAGAATACAGGTGCAGCATTGAACAGTTCAAGTGTGTCCCTCGCGACTGGTGGCCGACTATACATACAACATAGTAACATATGTTTATGTTATATACCTGTAGACAGTTTGTATTATACTATGTTCTACTGAGCGCTGACTGCCAGCGGTCATCGATATTTACTATCCGAGGTTAAGGGAAACAGTTCACCTTGTCAAGGAGGTTTTCAGTTGAGATAGCCAGGTTGTTCCACATACTCTAAAATGACTTGCAAAGCCTTCACATCTTTATAGAAACACCTTAATTAATAAATAATGAGTCCTACAAGTCGGGAACTGGAATACTAGGTAACTCCAGTCGCTGATTGGTTGATTTTGGCTGATTTGACGCATGATTATGACGCACAGATGATGTAAGACTTGGGGAAAGTGTCTGATAAATAATGAAAAAGATGGTACTGGAACAAGATCTATAGAGCTGTTTCAGTACATCAATCACCAGTGTATTGCAAAAATGAAACTTTGTGAGGGTATTTATCGGTGATTTATCATTTTTAAAAATTATCTAAGTAAAAAACGTTTTTATTGATTCTTAGCAACATTCTGTAGCGTCATGGTAGTTCGTTAGCGTGGCCCTGAAACGTTCCAGACTCGTAGGCCGAAAAGTTGATAACTGTCCCCAAAGACCAACCACTACGACCAGTAACGCGCGTGCCAACTGTTTATTGGGCCGCCGGGCGCCCGCCCGCGATGATTGATAGATGGGTCGACGAAACCAGGAGCGATCCATGACCTGTAGACCAAGTGCATGACATAGTGACAACAGAATCCAGACGGACGTTCCAAATGCCAAGACAGTTGAGTGAACATGGCGGGACACTACATAATAATCTAAGCAAAAATATAATAGTGACGAATACCTAACTTAAAGCAAGTAACTTAGAAAGTGGTAATCTCAAGGCGTTGTATTTTCCGGCATCTTCAACAAGTTACTTTGGGCAAGTACTACTATATCACCACCGAATCACCTCATTAAAATCGATACGTTAATGAAGAGCGTTGTTGTAGGAATCGCAATCAAGTTGAAGGAAAGGTGGTCTGGTGCTTAGGGAGACATAGTCAGTCAAAGAAATATAGATATTGGCTTATTGAATTTATATTTAGGGCAAACGTCATAAAGCTTTGGTTCTCGAGAAATATATCTAAACCAGTTTTTAATATAGTTTTGAACATTTTGATTTGATATAAAATTTCCCTCGAAAAAATCATTTTTGGTCAATGCACAATTACAAATTTTGCAAAAATAATAAAATCAAAACTGGAAGCAAATTGGTTAGAAAGCAAAGCATGAACGATGCCCCTAAATAAAAATTGTAAAGAGCACTAATCAATGAACTTATAGAGCAATATCTATGTTTTTGTGACTGAACATTGATGTACCAATTAACCAATATGCCGAAGCAATTAAAAAGCATTAGCGCCAGTGGGAGTGTGGTATTTTCCGCATTATGCAAGCTGGCATACCCGCACTGGCGACATATGGTAAAAAGACCTTATTAAACTCGTGCTGTAGATAATGTAGATATTTGTGATACGTCGGCGTTATTTCAAAATTACTGCACTCGCTTCGCTCGTGCAGTAATTTCAAAAAACGCCTCGATCACAAACATCTACATACCAGTATCGTTCAGTAATGCTTAATACCAGCTACCTCCTTAACTTGGTTGCGATTCCTAAACACGCTTATGGCGACATTGCGTGCTTCTAAGCTAACTGGTTTCTCATTATTCTGAGGCAAATTATGCTAATTTGAACCAAATAACTGACATTATTATTTGCTTTTTCCGCGTAAATATATATTTGTATGGCTTACTAGTAACATGATAATTAATTTCAAGCTTCTCTCAATCATTTCTGATATTTGTTTAGGTGTACTGTCTCCTTTAAAAGCTGTAAAATATTGATTTTGTGTAAACTGTCTAAAAAACGACAGTTTTCGGTATTTTTCAGGGTCAGAACCCCAAAAGTATGGAAATTCCAGAGTAATTTTAACGAAAATGTAATTAACTTTTTGTTGACGTTTTCTATTTACAATTTCCTCTGATAACACTTTTTACGAATCTTCAAACATTTATCGTTTTTCCACGAGCACTATCACGCTCGTAAATATTCACGACGTTATACAAATATGTTTCCATAAATATGATATTTAGACCTAAATCATTCATCTTAGCCATACCATACCAAATTTAAGGGGAAACTTTGATACGGGTGCTCTCTTTGTAAATTCGAGGGGGCTCGGTGCCCCTTTCTATGAATACCTTTAACATTGAGCGTATTTCTTTTAGCGGTTTTAAATCACATTAAAACTACAGTTTCGAATAGGATTATATGTATGTTGCGGCATTGGATGATCATAGGATTATAGATACTAAAAAGTGACGCCGAACAACAGAATCCCAAAGACCTCACCACTCATAAGCTCACACAGCACCGGTGGGCTCGGGCGGGGTCGAGCTCGACCACTGCCAGCTTTAAGTCATCTGCCAGAGTCACCGTGTAAGACTAAACAAAAAATTGATGCAGACTTTACCACCAATGCCGCATTTATATCACACCATCGTTGTTCACTGATATAGTAGCATTACTTGCCGAAGACACAAGTGTTGCGCTGAACCTGCTATCACTAGCGACGCTGTATGTACGACGTACGTGTACTTCACCACCTGGAAGTGTTTCCCTCCGTGACTTTTTACAGCCACCTCTAGTGTTCTTGTGCAAAACAGCTGCCAAATTAATTGTTGGTGGCAGCTATATTCCCATAAATCGGCGGACGTAGTGTCTGTCGGCTTTGTTTTTGTGACACAGAGGGCTCTCCGTACTACAGCGGGGCTCTGTAGGTGAATGTGCTATATACGTGCTATCGGAGGTTTTCCTTATCAGCACTTATGTCAACATGTCCCTGAGGTATCAATCGACAATGCTCACAGGGATACTGCGATTTTATGTATTTTATGCGTTGGAATTAAAAAATAAAAACGGAAATATAGGCAAATTATATTTACCATATGCCGAGATATCCCTTTACCATGTGAGGGTGGTATAACATTTCAGCTTAATGTTATTTGATCTGGAAAACATGTCTGCCCGCGCATAAATGTTTTCCAAAAACTCGTGCAAATAGCATAAATTGCATAAAAACGTAAAAAAGGTAAATTCCATGCCACACTTGGGCCGAAATAATTATTCGGGACCTCCGTCCGTGCTTGCATTTTTCGCCCTCGAACTTCGGTCTTGGACGGAATATTCACCTCGGACCTCGGTTCCAAATAATTATTTGCCCAGACCCGTGTGGTATTATATATTACCATATGCCGGAGATATCAAAACACATTGGCCCGAGAGGTGTGGTATAACTTGGTAAAAGACAAATGACCTAGGGCAAATGTATTTTACCAGAGCGCGTAATTTGTGATAAACGGGTGTGTGAGTGTGATAAAAACCTGACTGTAATTGTGAAAGCTTTGTCTTCGCTTTCAGGGATTCTTCAATTTCATCAAAGTCAAAGAATAAATCCAAAATTGTGCATTTTCATCTTTGGTAAGAATCTAATCATGATTGGAAAACTAATATATTTATTAACAATTGAATGACGTACGCAGCATATGTATGACAAAAAACTTACCACACTCGGCCGGCATACATTTTCAAGACCTTTGTGGTTTCTTGATTTTTTACCTCGGCCATCTGCCACGTTCAAAAATCAAGATAGCACCTCGGTCTTGAAAGTTTATTTACACCGGCCTCATGCAGTATTATATAATCTCACCGACTGGTGACGTTTCTCAGCGAAAACCACTAATCCTAAAAGGCTAAGAATGTTAACGACGAAAAAGTAAAACAATACATTATACCACACTAACACAACACATGGCGTATTGCAAATTTCTGGAATTGATGGAGTTCCTACGATTTTCGTTCCGAGTCAAGCTTATCAAAAATATAGGCAACGCAATAATGACAATATGGACCTAGACCTGAATTTTGCCATCCATATACGTTAGTTATGTTATCCTTGTATAGAATAAATATTACACATATATATATATATATAATATATATATATATAATATATTATAATATATATATTAATATATAATGTTGCGGTCATATTAAAACTCAGTCAGTATGAATACTGACCGGGCAGTATAAATACAACCCAGTTTTTTGCTCACGGCCCATATACAAACTCGGGCAGTATAAATACTGACCGGGCAGTATGACTACTGACCCGGCAGTATGCATACAAGTTCAAGTTCGTGTATTCAGGGAGCCTCCACGCAGTGTCTATTCTGCACCCAGTCAATACGTACAGGGGAGGCACAGCAATACTTAGCACAGATGATCACTAAATAATTAGCACAGATGATCTTTTTTTATTTGTTTTATAACGCAGTCAGAGAGGTATAGGTTTTAGAATGGACAAGAAGGCATGGCGCGATGGGGCGGTGGGTGGCCCGTTTTGGGCAAGCATGTTCGCACTGTTCCAGGCGGGACGGCCGCCAGTGAGTCCGACCGCCGCGGCAGGTGGGCAGTGACCGAGCACCGTTTGCTGAGGCTCAGGATGCTACGCACAGGAATGCTCTCTCGTGGTTAGTGAATAGGCGAGCGAGTTTGTGGGTGGGGTGGGGATGGGGGAATCGCCTTCGTGAAGTGCTCCGTACACGTTTACACAGTCGTGGCGGCGCACCATCTCGGGCAATGAGAAAATACAATCAACAATGCTGTCGCCTGCGGTAGCTAGTGCTGCGGTGGAATCATATTTCACATTGTACATGTCTTGTCTGTCTGGTTGTCCAGCCTAACTTGTTCTATCTCTCTTGAAAAATATTCGGGAGATTTTCACCTTTCCTACCATTTTTGTGTCTACTTCAAAGACAAATGTCACATTTTCTCTCTGTGACCGCTAAGAGGCAAACTAATGGTATTGCGGTATTTTGCAGTTTTTGAGATAACTTCTAACATATAGGGGAGAACGGGGCACGTTCTGTCACTGGGCACATTATGTCAGCGGGGTTTCCTCGTGAACTATCCACCGCAGGTATATTGTTGCTTCGTAACATATGTTCTTTGTGCTTGCAGTGGCCCGGTACTATCAAAGCAACAAACATGCCTGCGACCAGATTGGTCCAATTTGGAAAGTTTGTTTTAACAGAAATGCCAACTTTATATAAATAGTGAACTATAATTTTTGGTTTGTGGCCATTCAGATAAATGTAATAGGTGTCCTTTGAATGCTGTTCATGGGCCTAAAGAATGTGAGAACATTGTGCTGAGGCGTTATTCTGCCCCATTCACACCTAAGTTTTAGTAAAAGCGAAAACAGTGTGGACCTGTGTCGAATATTCGAGTGGGCCAGGTTCTGTCACCGCAATCCTGGGGTCAGGTTCTATCACTGGAATCTGTTCATCGAGTTCCTTGTCGTATCGCTTTTAAGCGACCAAATCAAATAATTGCCTGTTGTTTGTACAGATATGGTTACAGCCATCTTGCAGTGAAGCCGTTAAAACGAATCGGGGTGGTGCCGACTGGGCGCTGCAGTTCAGCGAGCGCCAGAAATTACGTTAAACGCTGCGGGGCAAGATTCTGCCCCCCAGAGATCTCGAGAACCGCTAGGCCGATTTCGATGGGAAGAACATCATTCGATTCGTCGTGACACAATCTTTCTTTTTTGTACCGCGAAATTTGTTTTTTTTGTTTAAAAATGGGGGCCAAGGGCAGACAAAATTCGAAAATATTAGAATGTTTTTGAAAGGTCATTGTAGCCATGTCATTCGACCGATTTGTATGCAAAAAGTGTTTTTGAGCTTATAATGTCATGGTCTTTAATGTATGAAAGGGAAAAGTTCAAAATGAAAAATCATAGGCGTACTTAGTGACTCTGATTCGTGCATGGATTACCAAGAAAAACGCAAAAATTCAGTGTTGGGATCGTAAATAGCCGTCATTTTCTACACTATTGGTGGTGGCGATGAATGAAACCCTCTCTCCCCTGCAGGGACACCACAAATGACCGTTCGGTGATGACAGGAAGTGCCCCATCAATGACAGGATGTGCCCCCATAGGCGACAGAACGTGCCCCGTATATGGGGCAGGTTCTGACAAATGAGTCATCGCCACATTATCGACACTGGTGCTGAAACCAACTGAGATACCGCTTGAACTCCTGAAAACGATTTGAAGCTATTGCTGTATGTAACAGTATTGGAAAGAATCAATCACCAATTCTGAAAAGTGTGCCTGCCGGGGCCAATTAGCAAAAAAGTGACAGAACGTGCCCCCGTCTCCCCTACCTACCATTTGACGCGTATTTACGAAAAAATAACAGTGGTGCTCAAGCGTTATCTAAAATATAATACACCAAATATGCTTGCATTTAAAATTCATTAGTTTGTGGTGACGTAGCCAGTGTTCTTGACCGATTTTCAAAATAAATTGTACTTAACCAGTACAAAAATGGAATTATCTTTCGAAGAGCTTCTCACCCGTGTTACTATCGTTCATGGTTTATGAGATAGTGATATATTTGTTAAAAATGGTTTACGCAAGCGGAATCCGATGAGTTTTCAGAATTATGTGAGACTTCTAGGATAATGCACTCTCCTCAAGCCATCCTCCTAAACTGCCGTTCTGGATCCGCCTCTGTCCTCAGTGGGCAGTATTCATACTGCCCTATGCAAAGGGTCAGTACTGCATACTGAAAAACTGGGAGGCCGGTAAAAGTATTAATACTGACCGAGTTGTAATACTGGACCGTAACATATATATATCTATATATGATATTATTATATATATATAATAGTATTATTATATATATATATATATTATATTATCATAGTATATATATATATATTTGTATCTTGCATCTTTAATTATACTCACCAAACAGGCGGTGCCTCAATGACAGGTGAAGTCATTGCAGATAAAATATCCATAAGCTAAACGACAACAATCAATAAATACATGGTTCACTTAATAACACTTCAAATCAAAATCAAATCAGGCAGGTTGGGGTTGATGTTAATGGTCACAAATATGAAGGCCTTCAGGGGCTGGCCCCAAGGTATCATGAATACGTCACAACTGTGGTAATAATAATCATATATTATATATATATTATATCAATAATATATATATATAAATATATATACTATATATATATATTAAACAAACAGCAACGAAATGATTGTGATATTCTGAAGTCACGCTGGTCGTCGGAAGCAGCAGCGTTCTCAGTAACATTATTAACCATGGGAACCAAACAGCGGAATTAATTTGTCACATACTGTAGTATACGTCTGTATGATTTATGAACTGGAATGACGGCATCGGCAGTCGAAGAAAACACCGCTTCTTATTATTAAATCTAAGTAAATTCACCGGAAAATTGTGTCCGCCTTTCTACTGCCAGCAAAGAAGCTGCTCCGGAAGAAACACTTCTGGACGTTATAGCTGTAATTCTTTCGCGTGACTACACGTCCCTCAAGGACAGCCACAATCAAAGTGCAGTGACAATATGTTCATTTCGCAAGCCATAACAGTTCGTCATTAAACTTAAGTGGCCACCAGAACATTTGTCACTTTTGTTAACATTTGTTAACATCTTTTAACATTTGTCGTGCTCTAAAACATTTCGATCAAACAGTTTCTTTAATATCTTCACTCTATGTTATTGTTAATGTCAAATATATGCAGGCCCATGTGCAATTTAGGGTGGGTCGATACTCTAGGATCCATGGGAGACAGCGAAATTATATGGCGCTGATTCATAACATTATGACTGAGAGCAAAAATTCCGCAAACAAATCAGTATTTGGTACGCGCGATGCAATTTTGCGCGAGCGTTGCCGCCCTCCATTCTTTAACATTAGTGCGACGCCAGCGCCGCCCTGGCGGCCATTGCGGAACTATGTCCGTCGCTGTTGTATGTTGGCTATGGGATATTTTTTAAAGTAAACAACCCTGTACAAATATCATATTCGTATTCTCGAATGTCAATGCTTTCATGCATGCAGTGATATGAATTATATATACGAACACGGCACGAAATGCAGCCTAAGAAGTGAGAAGAAGGAATCACCTCCCCATGAATGACTCGTTTGCATCTGCATATCAGACGATCTAGCACCTAATCTGGCCTGAATATCTGAGGATCAGTGGTGACACTTAGTGGCCAGCGCAACAGTCTGCTATCCCAGGATGAATACACGGGTGACTGTCCTTTAGAGGTTCATTTAATACCGTCTAATTGACGGGTGGAGATGGAGCGGCTTGTTTGCGATAGGCGAAGTGGGCCAAAAATGAACTATTCATTAAACGATTTTGGTAGGGACGGCTAAGTAAGCCCACCTGGAGAACGCCATAGATGGTAAAATGCGGGTGGTGGGGCAATACTTTTCACGCAAGCGAACTAGATTGATGCGTAGTGTGGATTTATCTATTGCGCGTGGGCGTGGAAGAAACTCACAAAGGCGGGAAAGCTTCGCCCAGTCTACAACCTACTGCCCTCGCCGCTGCGACGGGCCAGATCCCTCTGACCGAGTCCTCGGCCGGCCGTCCCGACAACCAACCTCGATAAAGGGGAACAAGAGGGACAGCACCTAAATCGACAGGGGCGCAGCAACCAATAATGGGCGAACATTGTGCAGAGTGGCGTCTCTCCATGCGCACCTTGCTCGTTCGTGCTTTTAACATTTTGTTTGGGGTCGGCGTCAACTGGCCGAGGGGGCGCCGCCATGGGCAGCCTCCGTTGCATGGGCGCCTCGGGTCCAAATGACTAGGTTATGCCCGCTGAATGACCGTATACTCGGATACACCGCACTTGCTGCTGCGACTTCTGTCCAAGGACTTTGCGAACATCATCGCGTTCAGTCCATGCAGATAAACGCGAACTGATGCGCACACGGAGGTGGTGTTACTGGCATGGGCGCTGATTTGCCAGACGCACAGGTGCGGGCGTGGGCGTCACGAGCATCCAGCAGTGCCCGTGAGCAAGTCGCAGGAAGGAACGTCCGGCCAGGGAGCAGATCCGCCGCTGTCGGAGATCTTCGAAAGTCCGGCAGCGGCGATCATCCAGTTTTTAAAGAGTTTTTTTTTTAAAGCCCTCGCCCTACAACTTCCTAAAACGACCTCCCCCAGAGTTTTCTTTTTTGCATAACTCTCTACGCACAAAGTGAATATTCAAACTTTTTTAATTGAACTGCTAACAAGAAATGGTGCTTTAGTTATTTTATATTGTATGTTTGTATGAGTTTTCGAGCACGGCTCATAATCACATACCCAAAACCTAAAAACACACCGATCAGCTTGCCATCAACAACTATCCAAGAAAACAACTTTACTGACAATGAGCGTCACACTTTATTCGTATACACTTTCAAACAAAGTAATGAACAAATAAAAACAATATGTTTAAATATGCAGGTTGAATGACCCCTCCCGAATACTAAAGCGAACAAAGTTCGACACAACACTTTATTGTAAAGTCTGATGAAGTATAATTCCGAACCCTGCCCACTTCAACACTCGGGGAGAGGTCAAGCAACTTTCATATTAACTATACATGTTCCTCGCACAACCACTGATAAATATTAACAAAAAGCTGTTGACTAAGCTTTAAATACATGTGATTACATAGTTATGAGATGATACGCCAGGAGATATTTGTGTTTATAATGGGCTTCAACTGACGAATGAAGAGTGATTCACATATCTTACGATGGTGGTGATCTTTTTTTTCAAAATGTGAACTTAAATACGTAGATGCAGATAGACAGAGCGACAGAGAGACAGAGAGACAGAGAGACAGAGAGACAGAGAGACAGAGAGACAGAGAGACAGTAGACAGAGAGACAGAGAGACAGAGAACAGAGAGACAAGTAGAGACAGAGAGACCACAGAGAGACAGATGAGCAGAGAGACCAGAGAGACAGGAGAGAGCAGAGAGACAAGAGAGCACGAGAGAACAGAGAGACAGAAGACAGAGAGACAGAGAGACAGAGAGACAGAGAGACAGAGAGAACAGAGAGACAGAGAGACAGAGAAGACAGAGAGACTGGAGAGACTGAGAGACTGAAAAAGAGACTGAGAGACTGAAGAGACTGAGAGAACTGAGAGACTGAGACGACTAGAGAACCAGGAGGGGATTGCTTAGTGTAATCACAGAACGAGATTTGGTTGACATTTGTTATCGCTAATAATGTCGACAGTCAATCAATCAATCACTTGTTATTAGTATTCCAGGTCTGCACCGTTTTGGGACCGGTCTGCCTCGTCCATACCTTATTTTGAAATTATCTATGCTTTAATGAATTCGTCGCGTGGCACCGATCCCACTACAGCACTGCAATCAAGCGGTGCACATGAAGTAAATGAGAGTTGTATTCACCGGCTGCCTACATTGCGGTGCTTTCAGTGAACAGCTGGTAGCGACAGTTTTCTAAAGCAGCCTCACTTCTTCGAACAATACTAGGTACGAGCCGGGTATAAAATGCTGTCTGATATTAGCGACCATAAACTCAGCAATATCAATAAAACACAGCCTTGCATTTACCCATCGAGAAAGTGACATTATGGCTAAATGGATGAGATCGTGTGTATTCATATACTTGTGTTGCGATTACCAGGAATCCTGTAAGTACACTTTATAGCCAGTTCGCAGCTATAATTAGTTTTGGTTGTAAAATCATGAAACTTACTCATTCGATTAGTTACCGTCATAAGAACACGATGTGAGATGAATTGCTACATGCAGTTCGCAACTGGTAATTACTTGTGCATGCATGTCATGATCCTATCATAAATATCACGTTCTTTAAAACTTATAAGGGACAATAACATGAATTAGCTCTTAATGTGGTAATTAAAAACTGTAAAGAAGTGTGATGCTTTTAGATCGATATCGCAAAGCTGACGTTAAAGAAAAACCGTCTTGTCGGCTAGTCTCTGCACGGAGCGCATGTTGTAACGTAGCACATGCTCAGCGAATGGGTCATTATCCTCCAAATTACCCTCCACCAATGCCCAAATTACTATATACGGTGATTTGTTGTATGACAGCTTGGGCTTCGCAGTGAAGTTAAATCCATTGAAATGGATGGTTGTTCATTTGTATGGTTCTGATTATAGGTGACAAAACGTGGACCCGAGGACCCGGTCTCTAGACCCAGTCTGGACCCAGTTGGTCCCAGACTGGGGTCCCGCCAAAATATACCGAACAAAACTGGGTCCAACTTGTTTTCATGCTGCCACGCAAGTAGAAGCTTGATACGCAAGTTTCTGTGCTGACTTACCAATGCTAACTGTAATATTTTTAACTACAATAGTTAGTTTACTTGCCACTAACTGTAAGTGCAATGTCAATATTAGCTGCCGAACCGAATTTGCTAACTGGGTCCACTGGGTCCAAACATGCCTCGCACCGGGTATAACTTGGTCCAGCTAACAGCTTATGAGACCGGGTCGGGTCTGGGTCCCAAAAATATCAACTTTTGCCACCTCTAGTTCTGATGACAACACAGATTTTGACAGGCTGATCGAAAGCGAGTCAGAGCTGCGTTATAGTGCATACTGTATGTGTATATAACATATATACTACACCTTTTTGTATTCAAATTGAAAAAGATAAAGTTCAATTTGAAAAAGATAAAATTCAATTTGAAAAAGATAAAATTCAATTTGAAAAATCATACAAGTTTCAATTTGAAAAATAAAATTCAATTTGAAAAAAGATAAAATTCAATTTGAAGAAGATAGAAATCAATTTGAAAAAAATATAAAAGTTCAATTTTGAAAAAGATAAAATTCAATTTGAAAAAGATTTAAAGTATCCAATTTGAAAAAGATAAAAGTTCAATTGGAAAAGTAAGTGACTAACACATAGCTTTATAAATAGGTACGAAGCTGATATGTAGTCACCTGCTTAAGATCATACGCATTAAAAATTGCTAAATTTAGAGGCATTTTATCTAAAATGGAGGTCTCATATGAAGACACACCGCTCATTTTCAACACGTGATTAATTTACAAAAAAAAAAATCGTTCATCGCAAAAATTTCACGTTATGCAAGGTGGCAGGCAATTGCTCCTCGTCGTTATTTGTAACCTAGTCACTTCACGAATTGAATATTATGAAATAATCCAAACTCTATCTCTATTTTAGATGAACAATGAGCCTGTTTGATAACCACGGAACTTAAGATGGAGATGGGAATGATTCAGAGATGACCAGATTGGGGCATTGATGTAAGCATAACGAGTTTGCAGAAATTTCCATGTTCCCTATGTATGTAATTCCAGGATGTTATTAATTCCTATGCAATTCCTATGGTTACAATGGGCGATGAGAAACATGACTATGGTTGCACTTGCATTTCGCACAATTTTACGCTACATTTGCAAAATAAACAATTAGTGCCCCAATTAAATTAACGCTGGGTGAATTATATCTAAAAACATTTATGTTTGTTTCAAATTTGAATTATAATCTTTTTCAAATTGAACTTTATCTTTTTCAAATGAATTTTATATTTTCATTCAGATGAGCTTTATCTTTTCAAATTGAATTTTATCTTTTTCAAATTGAATTTTATCTTTTTCAAATTGAGCTTTATCTTTTTTAAATTGAATGCAACATGGTGTAGTTGCATGATATTCACATTCACATTCGCGTGGACATTTTTTGACACATTAGATCACTTTGAAAACGTGCACACTTATAGATATGGATGCACTGATTCTAAAATTCGTAATATCTAATAGGGACAACGAACAATTTTTTAGTTAAACCAATTTCAAGTCCAAAGGCTTAATTGTCACCATAGCTCACGTTTAAAATGACCATACAGACAGATCTCAAAGCGCTGATAGTTAAAATCATAACATTTAAGATGGACAACAAACCGTTTTTTAGTTACGGCAATTAAAAAACAAATGTGTTGACAAAGATCACACTGAAAATCACTATACAATTAGATTTCGATGCACTTATTCTGAAAACCAAAATATCTAAGACGGACAACAAACTGTTTTTGAGATAGCAATTTAAAAAATGACACTACAGATCACGCTGAAAATCACCAAATAGACAGATCTTGACGCGCTGATTCTGAAAATTTAATTATCTGAGAGGGACAACAAACCGTTTTTTAGTTATAGAAATTTCAAAATTTTCACAATTTCAGCTGACACCATAGATCACGCTGAAAATCACTTAAACAGACAGATATCGACGCGCTGATTCTGAAAATCACAATATTTCAGAGAGACAACAAACCATTTTTAAGTTATAGCAATTATAATTAAACAAAAATGACACGATAGATATCACGCTGAAAACCACCATATAGACAGATCCCAACACGATGATTCTAAAAAAAGAAGTTAACCAATTTCAAAATTGATATGCATATATATATATATATATATATATATATATATATATATATTATATATATATATATCGTTATCTCCGGAAGCGAGAGCGAGAGCGAGAGACAGAGACAGATACAGAAGATGCTAGTGTAATCACAGGTTTGGTTGTCATTTTGTATTGCTAATCATGTCGACAGTCAATGAATCAATCAAATGTGTTAGGCGTCTTCTGAGAAGACAAGACAGCTGTCATGCAAATTATGCACAACACAGCAACAACACGCGATCAACAAAGTCGTCAGCACAACTATCAGACAACTGATCTATGCACACATAAGTCGCATCAGGAGACGAGATAAGATAGTCGAGTCCAGACTGACCAAAAAAGCGCAGTGAATCTATCACACCATCGGAAGCGATAGGTTCACGCAAAACACTCGTATTTAGGTGCAGGACCACTAGCATATTCTGAAATAAACAGTTCTACACATTTTGCATTCAAATTGGAAAAGATAAAGTTATATTTGAAAAGATAAAAATCAGTTTGAAAAAGATAAAATTCAATTTGAAAAATATAAAGTTCAATTTGAAAAAGATAAAGTTCAATTTGAAAAAGATAAAGTTCAATTTGAAAAAGATAAAATTCAATTTGAGTAACGTAAATGACTATACATAGCTTATCAATACGAGGCCTGTTATGTTTCTTAGCTCCCCGTATATTCGGAACCAATAAGACGATCGCGCTGACTCAAACGGAAAGCGATAGCCCAGGAAAT
>VOPJ01011136.1:0-24599 GCA_014673585.1 Semibalanus balanoides
AATCCCCGCTCAAAAGAAGCGTCGCCAAGGTTTCAGAACTTTTACGCGTACGCATCATGTCATCGAACACATCAGAGGGGGGATTGGGGATTAGTACGTCTTATCTCTGGCATGGGTGTCTTGCGGTAATATATTCAACTCTATTCCCTGCGGGCGGTCAGAATTATGTTAACCTGCGTGGGGGGGGGCAGATTTTGCCCCCCCCCAGATCTCGAGAACCGCCCGGCCGATTTCGATGGGACAAACACCATTCGATTCTTCGTGACAAAATCTTTCTTTTTGGACCTCGAAATTACTTTTTTGCTAAAAAATGGGGGCCAGGGGGCAAACAATACTACATTTTTTGTGTTTTTTGAAAGGTCATTGTGGCTATGTGATTTAACTGGAGGCATTTTAGCTAAAATCCCGAACAACTGGGCCCAGGTCAGAGTGGCTCCTGACCAGACCAAAAGGGCCTCCTGGGCGGGTCAGAAGGGCCCGTAAACATGCCATATGGGCCCCTAGCCAGTACGGAGGGAGCGGACCTTTTCATCCGTTCTACTGGGCCTTTTCAAAGCTCGAAAATTGGCCCTTTCGACGCTCAGGAATGAGTCTTTCAAACCCCCACCCCCGTGAAATCCTGGCTAGGGGGTGTTAACGACCCCCCCCCCCGATGGCGACGCACCGATGGCGGCGCGGTATCCATAAGGAAGCCGCGCCAAAGAGACCCAGTGACCATGGACCAGTGTCACTGTGAGACCGTACGCGAGGTACGGTCTATGCATAATGCATATGGGCTCCGCCGGACGGCGACGACTAGAAAGTTGTCTGCAATCGATGTGTAGCACCTCACATGGTGTTTTTTCCTGCAAACCACGGGAAAATGGCCTTGGTGGTCTTTTTTCCAACTACGCTAAGCCTTAGTGGACGGGCGCTCAGCGCGATCTTCTATGTCGAAATATTTTCCCCGATCATCCGCTAGAGGCGCTAGCATCGGCCGGTGGTCGCGAACATCAAAGTGCCGACACGGAGTTTCCAATCCGTTATACAATAATTCCGTGGGTAAAACCATAAAACAACTGCGTTCGTGGTTCTCGACTCGCCAATATATTGGACGCGATTTAAAAATGTGGTTAATGTTTGCACTATGGTCTATCCCAAGAATCTTTTTGGTAATTTTTTAATGGAAATCGACTCACCAATTGACCAAAGATAGTTACTTAAAAACTATATCCACACCAGAGTGAATTTAGCGCCTATTGTATATTTGGTAATTTGTGAGTGCGTGCTGAAGTATTACCGAAAAATACTTCAAGCAACGCACCTCCCAAATTCAGCCATTTGGGTGGTAACACTCCCAAAAGTCCGTGCGGTGCTGAAGTATTACCTGATGTTGAAGTGTTGATTGTGAAAGACCTTTTGAAGGACCATTGTCTGCATTATTTTCAAATGAAAAAACCAATGGAAAAACTGACAAGGAAAACTTTACAACCATTTCGAAATTGACAAGCGTTTACCCTTCGGTGCGCGGACGTTCAAATCAAGGCCGCGTTCATAGAGCCGAAAAACGAAGTGCGGTGGAAATTATTAGTGGAGTAAACTACTTATGACGTGTGCAAAACGTCACGAAATTTGGCCAATTTTTTAAATATTGCCCAACGGTTTTTGCGTTTGTAACTCAGCAAAACTAGGTCGTTTATGGAAGGAACAAATGTCAGATTGGAGGGTTTCTCAGTACACCCGGACAAATCTTGCCTATCTCAGGTTAAAAACTAATGTTTTTAATTTAGGTGTTATTCCCTTTAAAACGGGCCAGGTTTGTACCCGACGGGTGGACGCCAAGACGGGAGTAACTCGAGTCCGTTGACTCACCACTTTACAAGTCTGGCTTATGTATATACAAACTACATTCATATAAATATTTGCAATCATAGCGATATGTGCAACCAAGAAAAAGGGTTACCCGAGGATTGGCTCCATTAACGGCCTAGTTTAAATGTTTAAACTTTGTTTTTCACGACCTAAAATTAAAATGTTACGGCCTTCGCGGCGTCACATCAAGGTACATCGCCTATTGGGTTTTATCAGTCAAACCCGTAAAAGTTTCGCGCCGCTTGGCGGCTCTAAATAACAAGTATACTACTGTAACATGAAAAGCAACATTACATATGCTCCAAAGGCTTATATACACGCAGACAAAAATGTGGTTGCATTTTTTTCGTCATTTTAGCCGACCTTCTACTAAAAATATCTGTGACGTCCTTGCATAGGGCCCTTTCAGGTCTGTCAAGGGCCTTCTCAGACCGGTATGTGACTCTTTCAGGCCTGACAAGGGCTCTCTTAGGCTTGCCAAGGGCTTTCTGATACCTGAAAATACACTCTCAAACCGATGGGCACCCTGTGACCAGTGAGTGAAGGGGCAATCGCCCTCTTTGCCCCCTGGCTGCGCATCTGCCCATTTATTACCTCTGTAGGTCAAGCCGTGCGTTCTAGGGCAAATCTGATTGCATATTCGTGCATAAATGGACGAGAACTACCATTGACCTCTAATATAACTAGACGGCCCACTCCATATATTTACCCTTTCCTAATATAACTAGACGGCCCACTCCATATATTTACCCTTTCCCGAAACGGCAACGTCGCAGGTGGTCAACCGCGATTTAACGAACCTTGTTTCAATTGGTATTTACGAAACGGAACGGTCGCGCGCGGCGTGTTTCGGAATCACAGCCAAGTTAAGGAGAAGGCTGGTGTTTAGGGAAACAAGTCAGTCAAAAATATAGATATTGCTTTGCATTTTTTAGGGGCATCGTCCATGCTTTGTTCTCCAATATATCCTCCATTTCTTATATATTTGCAAATTGTAATTTTGTGATGACAATTTTTTTTTGAAAATTTATATAAAATCAAGATGGTCAAACTACATATTACAAACTGGATAAAATATTCGAAAACAAAGCATGAAAGATGCTTCTAAAACATTTCAAAGCAATATCTAGTTTTTACTGACATGTGATTATGTCTTACTAAGTACCAGCCTCCTCCTTAACTCGGTTGTGATTCATGAATACGTTCTTGCGCGTCCGCCATCGATGATATTTGTGTCCGTGGGCGATAAAAATGGTAAAAGCGTCGGGGCTGCGTACAGCTGTACGGAAGATGGTTGATAGGCACGAAAATTGAAAATAGAACACCCATTACATTCCATGAGTAAGTATTCGTTTAATAGTCATGCTATTTTGTACGTAAATGTGCCACATTAAACATGTCGATATTTCATTTTCCAGATAGTCCAGTGAAAATCTGAAGCCAACACATGTGTCTAAAAAAATGTATCGATACTTTGAAGACCTTATTAAGTCCAATCACGCCAATATCTTGAGCCAAGTAACCGCCAGTTTGAATATCACCTTTAACGACTGTCCGCACGCGGCCGTTTTTTTCTGACCACTTGCGGTGGCGCTAGTGTACCAACCGGCTGGGAACGATTCCGCTTCCGCCGCGCCGCCGCGCCGCCGCAGTGGGCCGTCTAGGTATATATATAGAGGTCAATGAGAACTACACATGTGCTTAGATTGGTGCAATTCAGTACTCGATGCTGAAAACGAATACTAATATGACGCTAATTTGACGGACATGTAGGTAGGTAGGTGGGTAGTTAGGTACCTACTAATTACTCAGGCGGGGTCGGTTTATAATACTTTGCTACAACAAACAACTCTCCACATGTGATCAACCATGTAAAGGTTTTGGGTCAAAACGGCCGAATATGCTCCCCTAAAAACAGTCCTGGACCCCCTACTAATGCATTTTTCGAGGACAAAAACATTCGATGCGCAAAGAAATGTTAAGAAAGCTCACCAACTTTAAAGATTCCAGGTTGAATGTTCAATGAACCATGTACGCGAAAAAACTAAGGGGGCGATTCACCCCCCCCCCCGACAGTAATAGGGCTAACAAATACCGTCAAGGAGAACCCTTGTCATAGACTTCATGGAATTCATTTATTCATTTTCCTAATTTTTATAAACAATTGCAAAAACTGTGTTTGGCTGCGAAGTGGCGCGAAAATTTTCCGTTTTTGACTGAATAGCAGGATTTTGACTGCTGCTAAGGCTATCTTTTACGATAATTTATTATATTTCCCCGAACAATTGTTAACTTTCCCAGTGTTCTCCTAAGATAATTATTTTTCACGTTCAGCAGGGTACGCGCAGGGGCATACTTGTGCTGAATGCCCCCCAGATTCATGCTGGGGGGGGGGGCATATACCCTTGAAACTTCCTGGATCCACCAGTGTACACACGCACACGCACGCGCACGCGCACGCACACGCACACGCACACGCACACGCACACGCACACGCACACGCACACACTGGCTAAGAGTATGATAGTTAAATGACTGATAGCAGGACAGGCGAAAGATGAACCAAGTTTACATCCAGATCCAGTCACCCTTAATTGGTCTTTTACATAAAGCTTGTGGTCAACACTTGACCAGTCATTACTCATTGATTGTTTAGTGGTGTGCCTATAGAAATAGCTCACTGCTGCTCACCCTGCGGCTGAGCCTGCATGAATCGTGCTCCTCGCATCTGGTACGGCATTGGTCTGTATGTATAGAAATAGCTGACTGCTCACCCTGCGGCTGAGCCTGCACGAATCCTGCTCCTCGCATCTGGTACGGCATTGGTCCCGGCATATCGTTCGCTGGATTTCCCATCACAGCCCGTTGCTGAAAAAGAACAACATGTGATCAGTGACCTTGTCGGCAACATACACACTCATAAAAACCAAAGCACAATATCTCTTGCACGCAACCTTACGGTTATCACGTAACCTACCCTCGCCCGGATAAGGCAAGATCACTGCGTGTCCGGGTAGGGAGGGGGTTTGGTACGACCCCCCTCCTTGGCGTTTCGCCCCAATTGAGCTAGAGCTTCGATTAACAAAACGAGCGTGTTTCTTGTGACGAAAGGAAGCCATCGACACCCAACCTGCGTCATAATGTGACCTCTGAGGTCATGTCAATGACCAAAATGTTACAAATCGTAATAAGGGAAAATTGAATACAGATCGAGCTAAAATGGTGAAGGAACATCTAACTATGCTAAATAAATGCCAAATTTGAAATCAGCGTCACAAAATGACCTACAAACTGCCAAATTCCAAAAAAAAAATAATGTCAGGACATCTGAGGTCAGTGACCTCGGTTGACCTGTGGATGCGTGTGACCCCAGTGGAACATATAAATATATCAAATGGATCCCAGATTTGAAACCAGCGCCACGAACTGTTCTAGAAACGGCCAGAAACCAAAAAAAGTGTTCTGAGGTGATAGGAGGTCAGTGACCTCGGTTGAACTCAGAAAAGGTCAGACGAGGTCACAATCTCAGCGGAAGTCGTGATTGTCACCTGGGAAAACCTTTGCATATGCTCCTGAACAACAAACTCTCGGAAACTGCACAATCACATGTAACAAGGATCAATGCTACGCCAGTTGCGCCTGAAGGTCAAGGTTCATGAAGATTTGAAGTTCGTATTTTTTAGAGAATGTGTAATATTGCTTAAAAGTAGAGTACCGAAAGTTTCATCGCGATCAGTTGATAACTACGCGAGTTATTTAGGAAAAACGGAGGGATGGCAACCTTGGCAACCCGGACGAGGGTCAACACACAGTATGGTGATGAGCCAAGGTCGAAGAAATGTTGACCAGACCAGCATAACAGCAAAGCTACATACATCACACCCACACCGAATTACGTCTTCACGAGACACTCTGATACGAATACGTTGCTAACTTCATGGACATCTGGATATGCATTCTTATCCATGCGCCGCTTTGCGTATGGTGCCGGACTGCAGATCTCTAAAAGTGCTCTTTTGCGCTTAAAACGATGCGGTAAAAAAGATGAAAATCCCTACTATTTTTTCCCAATCTACTTATATATAGAGTAGGTAGTAATACTATATATAATATCATATATTATATTATATATATATATATATATATTAACATATATATCGCATATATATATATATATATATAGGGTGGTCCATACAAAATATAAATTCGGGCAAGTTAAGCCCCCCTCCCCCATATAGTGCGATTGGCTGTAAGAAGGCCGTCTGCCAATTTTGGTTAAAATCGATCAACAATTAAACGGTGCTCAATGCACCTAAGCTTTGTTGTTTTGGGCAGTTTTTGGTCATTATTGCTTATGGCGGCTAAACGGCACATTGTAGGCGGATGGTTTATATATGCATTATTGTAGGGCATGTTCCCAGGTACCGTTAAAGGCTCACATCCCAAGCAGTTGGTACCCAGCTGCTTGGAGTACTGACAAAATCCTGGACAAGGGCTTATATAGATCCGCCCAAAATATGGTTTCAAACAAATCTCTGGAACGCTGTCAAGCTAACGATTGTTATCAATACAGCAGGTGTCATAGAGTCGCTTGGGATGACCTTTCATACCATGTAAAATCCTTAAATCTGTGGGAATCAATACATTCTGCAAAACATTACAGTAAGTGACCTTAAATTTGCAAAGGGCATATGCCTCGCTTCCCTTATAGAGGACATCATCCAGGTTCCACACTGGAACTCCCATTATCGTATGCCGCCCCCCCCCACACACACCTAACATCATCGGATCACCATATTTTTGGTATAACAGGACGATATTGTTTACGCTTACTGGAGGTTGAAAGTAATTGATGCTCTATTCTTGGTCAGAGACAGATAGAGGCTTAACGTGTTGGGTGGCGCGCCAAGCTAATTTATGGAACACGCGGCTGTGCGGTGCGAAGTTTCATCGTTATTTTTCTCAATTCAGATTGGGGGAGGGTCACCGCCCAGCTCCTGAATCTGTGCCTGTTCCCTGACGCCACCCAAAAATTTAACTCGCATATAACGATACCGATTCCTTCTCCTAGCATTCCGTTTGTATTTTCGGGTTCGCCGGTTCATCATTCGAGCTCACTGCAAATGCTGCATCGTGCCTTCGAACACTGGATCCAAGCTCCCGTCTAACGGTATTGGCGGTTCTCCTTTACCAGCTCGGCAAAGGAAAGTTATTACTCGAAGCGACGAGCACCGTAACCGAAATGGTCACTGAGTACTGGCACCGAGCGAGGATTCCCACTTTGCACCGTGACTTCATCCTCGAGCGTTCCAAGAAATTACTCGCAGAGTACCACTTTCTAAAGAAGAACTGATATTGCACGAACAAGATCCAGGCGAAAAAGGAGGATAAGTTCAACACAAAACTTCAGAAACTGTTCGATGTGGTGCACCAGGATGCAGAAAAGCTCATCAGAATCCCAGAGACAGAGCGTTCCTGGCGGCCAAGCAGGAACCAGGACGCCGGGAGCACCTCGGGGGTGTCGACGTCATGATCGCCAGGCAGGACCAGCGACGAGAGGTGAAGCAGGAGAGACGTCAGAGATTGCCACAACCACCCACGTCGACGGTCAAATTTCCATCATCCAGCAGCAACACAACTAGCCCTGAGCGCTCCACGGACGAAGAGTGTGGTGCAGTGGGAATACCGCCCATACGCGCCAAGCAGGAAACAAGAACATCATGTCATGCGATCATGACGTCGACACCCCCGAGGTGCTCCCGGCGTCCCGGTTCCTGCTTGGCCGCCAGGAACGCTCTGTCCTCTGGGATGCTGATGAGATTTTCTGCGTCCTGGTGCACCACATCGAGCAGGTTCTGAAGTATTGTGTTGAACTTCTCTTGTTTTGCCTGGGTCTTGCTCGGTCGAGTGGGTTGACTACGGTTCTTCTTTAGAAGGCGGTACTCTGCGAGTAATTTATTGGTGCGCTCCACGATGTGGTCACGGTGCATAGTGCGAATCCTCACTCAGTGCCAGTACTCAGTGACCATTTCGGTGACGGTGCTCGGCGCTTCGCGTAATAATTTTCCTTTGCCGAGCTAGTAAAGGAGAACCGCCAATATGTCACCGTTAGACGGGAGCTTGGATCCGGTGATCTTCTCTCGAGAAGGCACGATGCAGCATTTGCGGCGAGCACTCATGGTGAACCGGTGAACCCAAAAACCTAAACTGAATGATAGGAAAATGAATCAGTATTGTTACATGTGGGTTGAATTTTCGGGTGTCAGGGAACAGGCACGGATTTAGGAGCTGGGCGCGCAGGCCAATCAGACTTGCGAAGAACAACACTGAAACTTCACATTGCACAGTCACGTGTTCCATAAACTAGCATGGCGCGTCACCAAACGACAACCTTCTATCCGCTCCTGAGGAAGAATAGAATATTAATTAGTTTCAACCTCCAGCAAACGTAAAAAATTGCGACCTGGTATACCCAAAATTTGGCGATCCGGTGATGTTAGGTGTGGGGGGGAGGGGAGGAATGATAATGGTAGCTCTGGTAGGAAATTGGATGATGTCCGTCCTAAGGGGAGCGAGGCATATACCATTTGTCAATTTAAGGTCACTAACTGTAAGATATTGCAGAATGTATTGACCCAAAAAGATTTAGGATAAAGACATATTTTCCATAGCTGTTTGAACATCAATTGCCCACATTTTGTCAAAGTTTTGATTTCAGGTCATCCGAGGTCAGGTCACCAGGTCACTTTAAGTGACCTTGTGTTTAAATAAATGTGATTGTGCCAAAGGTACAAATTTTGTCCGAAAGATTTGAAACTTGCAGGATTTCATGAGATCAAAAGTACGTACAATCGGTGTATCACGGATTTTTGCATCGGTGACCTAAGGTCAGGTCAATTTCCTGACGTTTCCCTTATGAGAGAACGGGAAAATAAATGTTTCCTTTTCAGAGGATATGCATTGGATCAGGCTAATTCTTTCAAAATCACATTGTTTTAGCTCATTCTGGATGAACAATGTGCAATTGCTACTAAGTGATATCTACAAGGTTATCTGAGGTCATCAGCAATGATGTGCTAATAACTCTTGATATAATACAGATAAAGACAGGCGGACGCCACCACTGCGTTCGTCTTGATTGGCCACGTCGCTCCATGTGCAACATGACCTAACTGGGTCACCAAATGATCTTGACCTGAGGTCAAATTTTGAGGTTGACCTTACCATATACATATACACACTAGAGATCTACATGGGGCGGCTATCCCCATGGCTGGCCGAACCCCATGGCGAATGGGGTGGGGCGGACTGGAAAATATCTAGATCATGGCTGTGGCTACGGCTGTGGCTGCATAGTCTGCCTGGGGATTTGGTTTTCTCATCAATATCATCATAACCAATCATGGTAAAATAGCCTTGACATGTTTTTCATAAAAGTAGACCAAAATAAACACAGTATATATTTTAACGGAAATCTCACGGCTGGCCAACGGCCACCATTGACATTTGGGAGTGGCTGTTGCTGGCTTGCTTGGAATGCCACTACGAGCTAGGGGCGTGCTAGGCAAGAAACAAGGCAGACATTGTCGAAACTCTAATACATCACCACACACACACACACCACATATATAATATATATATATATATAATAATATATAATATATATTATATCTATATATTATATATAATATATAATATATTATATATATATATAATATATATATTAAATATATATCTTACTGGACTGATCGCGAATTTAAGACAACCCGAAGCGATATTGGACGTTTGTTTGAATTCGCTTAAATCAAGTGGAAGGTGTCACTCGTTCTTAGAGTATCGATCTGCGGTATATACAGGATGTCATTGCTCGAGCGAACTGTTTTAATGCAGTTTTCGCAGAATTAGCGACACTCATATTAGAGGAGGACACAAGCCAATATGGGCCGGCCTATCAGGCCATTCTGTACCGCCCGGCCGCGTGCCTTGTCTTTTGCGGGAATCAATGTGAACAAGCTTGTGGACCTGATGGTTTAAGTTGCCCGTATTTTACGTTGAGGTGCCGACGAGTTTTGCGGTCCCTCGGAAATATATGTCGTCTTCCGTGCGGTCCGGGGTGTCTCTTCTGAGTGGAAGCGGCCAAGTCATGCCTGTGGTTTAAAAAGGGTCTACGAGACTTCGCTGGATTACCCTTAAAGTTGAGTGATTACTCACGTTAATGAAAATATAAACATCTCTATTGCGCGAGAATGTTTGCATCTAAAAGTTTGGAGAAGGTAGTGTGTGAGAGCTTGCTTCTGGCATGTCCCCGCAAATGTCTCGTCTCAAACACTGGATTTTCCCCAGAGCGATTCGTTGTAAATCTATACTAACACAGCTCTGGAACAACTGCTTGGTCCTATCGAACAAAACAATTACTATAATAACAAAGCCAGGGTGCAGAGAGGACTGTCCGAGTATAACGATTTATTCTCCGCTTTAAAACACAGTGTTCTATGACACTAACTGTCTTACACCAAGCTTCGCCATTCATGTTACATCAACAGGTCTCTATAGCGGATCGGTCTTATCTGTGCCAGCGCTCCCAGCGAGTCATTCCTCGATGGGAAGCTTCCGATTGGACACCGGTTTTGTCGTGTGCCGGAAGGCAGCATTCTCGTCGGTATTCGTCTTGTCCTCTATTATCCTCGATGACCTCCTAACAATATCAAAATCAGGCTGTGCTTATGCGAGGAGTTTCTAAAAATTTTCTCCACTCACGCATCTAAAATCCAGGATGATAACTCGTGCTCACTCAGCTTAACCTCGATCTCGATTCTTAAGCTCATGGTAAAATTGGAGGCATTGAAGCTCAGTCCCACTAAATGCAAGACTATCTATACCCTTCGAAAGCCCCCATTCATGCTCCTGTTTAAGATGGTCCCAACAACTGAGAGATGTCAGCAGATGCGCGACTAGGCGTCATATTAGATGCACTGCATTCCCGATCATAGTACATTCACCAGAGGGGCCAACCACGATACGCTGACTCATCGGTAGTAGTATATATCAGATATCTCGCCGACTAGATTTCGAGTCAACATGGCAATCTTGCCACACGATATAACGCATGTAATGTCCGTGATTGAATATGGTAGGAGACTAGACTATGGTCTGGGGCGCGCAACCCACTTAAAACGGCCTCGAGCGTCTGCAAGCACATATTCCAATGTGGTTAGGATGTAAACTCAGCCGCGTCCGCCTGGACTATGATTCAGAGACGAGACGAACATCTTAATTCAGTCCTTAAAGCTCGTTTCATTCAAGCCGACATAACATTTTTGCATTCTTATTTCGGTGGCGTCTTGATGTAAAAATCTAGTTGTCAATGTTTCACCACGTCGGCCTCCACTCGCGCAACACGACAACAACACGGACTCGCATCTATTGTACGAGTAGCTACAGATTGAATTCAGTACGCAGCAGCGTTTTTATCGCGGCTGCCACGACACTGACCAGGCTTCATGACAGCGGGCCAACCTGGATTTATTAATTGTTCAGCTACCATATAAGAACCTACACGAATTCAGAGCGAAGAGAGTTATAATCCGTGGGTGGCAGCGGTGCTGGGACTTTAGGCTTATATACTACACTTTAGCTTATATCTTTACACGTTTAGGTCAACTGTTATTGTTGCGTAGGTAGCAGATTATTTCCATTTATTATGTCAGTCATCGAGATAGGTTGAATTGGTGAATGTATGAGCTGTGTGTGTTTTGTACTACACACTACATAAATTGAGAGGCTCGCTGTGTGTTTTTATATACTAATTTACTACATACACTATATAGTATATACACACCAACAACGTAGAGAGCAGTATATAACATAATAAATATATATAAAACAAGTAAGAATACATATAATAAGATATGTCTAATATAAGTATAGTTATTTTCCAAGAAAGCCGCAACTCGAACGAGACAACCCATCGGATCTGAGTAGTAATAAAATAAGTTGGGCCCAGAATTTATATCATTTTAATGAAAGCCTCATTCTCAAGAGAAAACATTTTTGAGACCCCAAAATGCCAATTTTTGACGCTTGGGATGACTCTGGAGCTAAACATTATTTGATCTATCAATTTTGAGATGACACCGAGGCCACCGGTGCGGATGATAAGCTTCTATTTTTCCTCTGGGACTTCCGGTTTCGCTCCTGTATCCCTCCCGTGTGCCTTTACCGTATCAGTATGTTGAGGAGATATGTATTGTGAGAGTAAGGGTGTGTTATTCGATAGCGAAGGCGATTCGAAGCGAAGTCTAAAAACTGTTAAATTTCACTTTTGATGACCTCTGGCGACCTCAATATTGGCCTGAGCTAAAAATGGTCTGTATTTTTTTTTTTTTTTATTGTTTATTATCAAAATATCACCAACAGGCAATGCCCAGTGACAGGCGAAGTCAAAAGTTAAAACAACTTCAAATGTACATGTTAACAGCTTTCGAACGTTTTTTTCCGCGTCTTTCTGTCCATGTTCGTTTTCGAGTTAGAGGGGGGTCATTTTGACCCCTCTCACCCACCATAGCGAAGTTGTCTCGGAGGCCCACCAGGACGCAGGTTGCAAGACATTTCGCCTATCATCGGCAAACAGCTATACTTATAATCGTGGCGCTAGATGGCACTAGCTACAAACGCCTGATGTTATGCTGTACCGCAAACCTTAAAGCAGAGAACTGGCTCAACACGGCACAGGAATGAGTGAACCAAACTCTGTGTTCTGACTTCTGACCGTCACATGCCATTGAATCCCTGTTGGTCGTTCAACTCTACTGCAGTTCTGCAATGTACTCATATATTGGTATTCCTCTTTAATACTTGCTACCGGAATCGGAAGAAAGCACTTTTCGACCGATTTCCCGGAATCCGCGCGGGAAAGTGACGGTCAGAACACAGCACAAATTCTGCAGCTCTGTAACACATCTTATCTACAAGCAGCTTTCACCACCTGTACTCTAAACGCAGGAACCTCAATATGAGCGTTGTGAGTAGCGCAACCAGGGCGACAAATCCTGGAACGATTATCAGCGAGGGAAAGTATGTCATTTTACGAGAAGGCCCAAGGCTGCAAAGGAGGGACTATACTTACCCCTCGTGAAGCTGGAGGCCGAGTATCGACCCAACGTCCATAACAATTGGTCAGGTCAGGCTCGGTTATGAAATTACGATTGCGCTGCTCCGAGACGTTCGTATATCACCTGGCTATATTCAGGCACGTAGCCAGAATTTCGTCCAGGGGAGGTGGGGCGGCGCCTCAAAAGGGCCCTTCCCGAGCGTTGAAATCCCCCCGAAATATGACAAACTCTACGGATTTCGGTCACTTATTTTGTTATTTTGTATTATTATTATTTGTTTTTGTGTTTTGAAGAAAGAATGATGGTGATTGGATGGATGAGCTGGATTGGACCAGGACCTCAGGACGCTCAGAGAGGCTCATAAACCAGGCACGTAGCCAGGATTTCGTCCCGGGGCGCCTCAAAACGAGCCGGTGAACCGCCGGCGTTCGCGGGCGGTGTTTGCGGGCGGAGTTCGTGGGTGTCGTTTGCGGGCGGCGCTCCCGGGCGGAGTTCGCGGGCGGTGTTTGCGGGCGGCGTTTGCGGGCGGCGTTCGCAGGCGGATTTTGTGCGGAACCGTAAGCCACAAACGCCGGAGTTCGCGGGCGGCGTTTGTGGCTTACGGTTTGCGGTTTACAGGCGGCGTTTGCAGGTCGTTTGCGGTTTGTGGTTTGCGGTTTGCGTGCGGCGTTTGCGGTTTGCGGTTCGCGGTTAGAGGGCGGCAGTGGTCACAGCCGGCGGTGAACAAAGGTGACCAGTGTGCTGGCACAATACAAATATGTATATACATAAATAGTCAAACAAAAAATGTATACCTAAATACATATATAGAATAGATGATGTAAAATTAATGTAATGGCTACGGTTTTTTTGCCCCGGACCCACACACGTAAGCGTGGGTACGGCCTCTAATGATAACAAACGTTAACTTGGCAGCATTCCAGAGATTCGGTTCAAACCATATTTTGGGCGGATCTCAATATACACCTATAAACCCTTGTACAGGGTTTGGTCATTATTCCAAGCAGCTGGGTACCAACTACTTGGGATGTGTGCCTATAACGGTACCTGGGAACATGCCCTACAATACTGCATAAAATGTCAACCATTCACCTACAATGTGCCGTTTAGCCACCATAAGCAATAATGACTCAAAACTGCCCAGAACAGCAAAGTTTAGGTGCAATGAGCACCGTCTAATTATTGATCGATTTAAGCAAAAATTGTCACACGGCCTTCCTACAGCCAATCGCACAATATTAGCAAGTGGGAGTTTAACTTTTCCGATTTTCGATTTTTAAGGACCACCCTAATATATATATATATATATATATATATATATGCATGTATATATAAATATATATATATATATAATCATGTATATTATAATATATATATATAATATATGTTTAAATATATAATATATATTTTATATATATATATATATATATATATATATATATAAAATCAATAACTTCATGGAAAAAAACTATGGGTTTGCCCCGGCCCCCCCCAAACGAAGAAGAAAACGAATAGTTTATTTTATGGTAAAAATTGCCTTTGCAGCATGCTCAAAAGTCAGCTATTCACAGCAAAAATGACAAAATGTTCGCGCCGCCTCGCGGGCCTACGAAGTTTCCCAATTGTCTAACACCAATTATCGTAAAATTTGTCTTTACGCAGTCAAAACCACTATCCCACAGCCAAAAGTGAAAATTTCGTTATGCTTCGCGGCATGAACCCAAGTTTCCCCAATTGCTTAATAAACTTACATCAAAATTCTTGCGAGGCTTTTATTTGGCGTAATTGCTGCAGCTAGGAACGCCACTACCTTCATAAAATAAACTTCAGCAGGCTACATGTTTAGCTAGTCTGCTGAGTTTGCAGAAAAGGCGACGCGAACGCAAAGACGTGGACGTCGTCGCCCTCGGAAGCTGCTCAATGTTGCCGCACTTTTTTATCTGGGTTTTATCAGGCAAACCCGTAAAAAATACTGCTGGACCGAAGAGAAAACAATGGGACCAGGCCAGAACTATCTCCCGGAGCCATCTCTTCCCAGGCTCTCCAGATCCGCAGGGACCATTACATTTATGTGCGGAAAAGTCGTACTGCCTCTCGCTGTTTTCAAACCATATTAACTGTTACCAGTTGTTTGTTAAAGTTCGATGCATATATATATATATATATAATTAAATTATATATATATATATATATATATATATATATATATATATAGTTATAACTACCAGTAAGACGCCAACGGCGAAGGACGAGCGAATCCGAATAAATCCGTGTCAATTTATCACCCGCCCAACGGAGGTTCGTTTTGTGCGAAGCATGCTTTTTAATTCTTTTTGCTATGTGTTGTCTTGCCGTTGCAAATAGATCCGAACTAAATCGACACTTTTAACGAAATAGATTTTCCAGTTTTATTTTTAATTTGCAATTATTAGCTTCATGTTTGTAGGCAAAAATACATTTGGGGTGGGTCTTTACAGCTGCATCATTTTTATCGTATAACACCATTTGGTTTTGATGCTACGGCGGTGTAATCAAGGAAATATTAGCCGTTTTCACGATGGATTATTTTGCGCGAAATGTTATAAAACATCTTAAGATGTTTTGAAATGTTTTAGTATGCAAGTTTTAGTATTCTTATTCTTTCCTTGACTACGCATTTTTTGCAAGCGATTTTTGTCTTGAAATGTCTTTCAGAATTTTGTAATATGTTGGTAAGAATATAGCATGTTACAAAATTGCGGTTTGGTGGTAACTAGCAGATATTATGTATAGGTTTAGCTGTGATGCAGATTCTTCACCTACTGACATTCTTGAACAGATCGTCTCGGGCACGCTATTGTCGCTCACCAAAGCGAACTCCCCTTGCTCCATATGGACTCGCCTCCAGCGAATCGTTTTTTAGCGGATTAATGCGCCATGCGAAAGCAGACCTGTGATCCATGACGGCTGCCAGATTGAGTAACTAATATGCGATATGCTTAACTGAACGAACGGACTCAAGACGCATACCTAGTTCTTTAGAAACGAACAATTTTGGTATCCATAATCTGGTAAAGAGCTGCATTTCATGTTTCCATAACTTTGAATTATGAATTAATTACGCCTAAATCAGTACTTATTTTTCTTGAATATATCGTATACTAAAATTTCATACTAAAACATTTTTAAAACATCTTAAGATGTTTTAAAGCATTTTCGGCAAAATAATCCATCGTGAAAACGGCTATTATAAAATTGAACAATGTGGGTATATAACAGGTAGATTTAGCAGGCGAAATACTGCATTAAACCTAAATTTTGCATGCATTTTAGAGACTACACATTGGTCTACACATTATGTTTTGTTTCATCGGCTTCACGTCTCATAGATGCCTGAGCACTGAATTTAAATTGTAAAGACGTTATAAAACATGAATTTGAAATCGTATGACGTCATAAAAAAGCCGCCCCCCCATGAATTTGGTGATTGTATAACCAGTAACTTGCACGTATCATTGTTAAGCAAAATAAGCGTTCCCGCTGGTTGGCCGGCAACAGCAGTTAAAGGGGAATATACCGCTTGGGAAAAATATGTGGATTGGTGTAGATGAGTGTCCAGATGAGTGACTTCTCATCTCCATCAATTTTCTCATAAACTTTCCCGAGGCGATATACTCCCTTAAACTGCTGTGCCGGACAACCCAGCGGGACGCTTATTTTGGAACCAATAGTACCACGCGCCGCTGATCGACACTTAGTGCATACGCCGGGCGGATCGTTTCTCTACACTTCTGTGTTTGACCCGTGTCTTCTCGACTTTTGGTTGCCGAGATATAGGTCCGGTATTGCAGCGATGTTTTGGAGGGAATTTCGTGGATGGAACAGAGGTGCACGTGAGCACTTGCAGTGTGACCCAGAGTTTGACCTGTCCAACATTGCCAGTGGTAGCTTAATAGGTCCAGCCGTTTCACCGCTATAGCAGGATAATATTCTCTGACACCCCTGATGCGGCACGTGACACGCGCCATGCTGACCCCCACGTGAGAAAAACCATGTCAACAATCATAATGTCATTGCATGGGGCTATCAGATGGCGAAGACGCACTTGTCAATCGAACATGCAGGGTTCAAAAGCTATAAGCTTCTGACCAGCGTTAGCGGTCTGGCCGGGTCGGCCGCTTATAAGTAAGAAAATCCGGTATTCAACCAGTAAGACGCCTTAAACGGCGAAGGACGAGCGAGTCCGAATAAATCCGCGTCAATTTATCACCCGTCCGCAACGGAAGTTGTCTTGTGCAAAGCATGCTTTTGAATTATTTTCGCTATGGTGTTGTTTTGCCGTCGCAAATAGATCCGAACTAAATCGATACTTTGAACAAAATAGGTTTTGCAGCGTTATTTTCCATTTGCAATTATAAGCTTCATGTTTGTAGGCAAAAACTAATTTTGGGTAGGAATAAGATGGATTTGATTGCGCTTTACAGCTGCATCATTTTTATCGTCTAGCACCCTTTGGTTTTGAAGCATAGGGCGTGTAATGAAGGAAATGTTATAGGATCGTCAATAAAAATATTACAGACAGATTTTAACAGCGAAATACTGCATTAAAAACCTCAATTTTTGCATGCATTTTAGAGACGGTACATTGGTCTACAGATTGGTGTTTTTTTCATCGATTCACGTCCCATCAGGTGCTGAGACTTGATTTAAATTGTGAAGACGTCATAAGATTGAATTTTGCGCTTGTACTGCCAGTAATTTTACACGTGCCCAGCGCCGCTGATTCGCACATAGTGCATACGCCGGGCGGATCGTTTCTCTACGCATCTGTGTTTGATTCCGTGTCTTTGCGATCTTGGTTGCCCGAGAATAATGGTCGTTGTATTGCAACGAATGTTTTGTAGGTAATTTTTCCGTGACGGAACAGGGGTGCACGTGCGCACGTGCAGTGTGACCCAGAGTTTGAACTGCGCAACATTGCCAGTGGTGTGGTTTCAAGCCACACACAAAATTTAGCTTAATCGGCCCAGCCGTTTCTCAGCTATAACGTTCTCTGACGCCCTTGACGCGGCACGTGTCACGTGCCATGCCGACCCCTCACGTGGGACGAAACATGCCAATAACATAATGCCAGTGAATGGGGCTATCAGATGGGAAGACCATCTTGTCAATAGGATGCCGGGGTTCAAAAGATATAGCATTCTGACAAGCGTCGCGGTCTGGCCGGGCCGGGCCCGGCCGGGTCCGGGTCGCCGCGTTATCGATAAAAATCCGAATATTCATGAGGACTCGCTCGCCACTTCGTGCTCACTCGTAATGAGGACCCTTCGCGTTCGCGCTCGCTCGTAATCATAAGAACCATTGAGCGCTGACTGCCACCGGTCATCGTGATTTACTATTCGAAGAATATGTATGAGAAAAACTGCATTTATTTGAATATTTTTGATCATACCGAGATGTGCAACCAGAAACAGGGGCTATCCGAGGCTTGGCTCCGCTCATGGTCTAGTTCCAGTATCACAAAACAATGCCACGACCTAAAATAAATAAAAATAAAAAAAATCTCGCCACTTCGCGGCGATACATCAGTGGCCATCGTCATAACGAAGCATTCGCTATCGTCTTCGGTTTGTTGTAACGGTGAATTGAATTAATGGCATGTTTAGCTTCTTATTCTTTATAAGTCCCACCACCTATTTTTCGGGGTTTTATCAGGCAAAGCCGTACCAAATTTAGCGCAGCTTGCGCTAAATAAGTACCTAGTACCACTACAACATGAAAATCAACGTTACAAATGCTGCAAAGAATTGAATAAAACCATACAAATTATGTGAATTTTTCGGTATTTTAGCCGATCTCCGACTAAAAATATCGGCGACGCCCCTAGGTACAGCTGACAATTGACATGGTTTTGATCGGTGTAAGGCAAAGTCTGAATAACACAAACTGCAAGCTGACATTTTGCGATATCCCAAAAAAATAAAAAAATAAAAACATGATAATGATAAAAAACAATCATTAAAACCCCGAAGTTGCAAAATAAAGTGACCCAAAGCCGGGAAGAAATTCGAAGTTGGGGTAGGTAAGGTTTACTCAAAACGGTCCCCCCCCCCAGACGGCCGGCTGGATCCGCCCTTGCCTGCTCAGCCCCCTAAACTTTTCTGGAGAAGCTTCGCCCTGCATACCGTTGTGCGAATGCGGTAAAGTTTTCTAGTGAACATTTCATTTAAGTTACTTTGCGCATAGTTACCTTTTGCGACCTGACTTTGACCTTTGCCAACAATATCACTTCAGTTCACGATGTGTATAATACCTTAAACCTTGGAGAGCTCTTTTGGTGATTATGGTTGCACTCAAAAACTTTGGGTGGAAAGTATGGCCCGTGCACTTAAACACATATATTTTAACCTTGGACCTGACCGTGACCTGACATGTGAGCTCATGCGTCTCATTGAGAGCTTACGAGTGCCACTTTGTGCGTGTCGTTGCAATTATTAGTTAGAAAATCGGAAGATAACCAGGATGGCGTTTGGCTGCGACCCTAGTCAAGTGCGGGTGCAGTGCAAATAAGTTGGTATATCATCTAATATATTGGATTCGAAACGCCAATAAATCATTGACGCTTGAGTCCCATTTGCAAGGTCACATAAGCATTTGTTGCATTCGAAACGTCAATAAATATTTGCATGCTTAAAATTCGTTGCAAAATTTAGAGGCCAATACCTTAGTTGATGTATTGAGTAATCGTCTGATGCCTTAACCCGCGCGCGTAAAGGGGGGGGGTAAATATTACCCCCTTCCGGTATTTCCGCATAACTTTGAAACGGTACAGATTGACGACGTCAAGTTTTCAGTACCCTTAATCCAGCATACAATTTGAAAGTCTTCCTTAAAAAATCATCTAAACAAGTTCAGAACTTTGGACATGATAATGAGTTTTTGGATGACGTCATGTCATGGGCCATTTTTTGGTGAATAACGTAAATGTTTGATGGCATCGTAGAAAACATAGGCTTTAAAGTATCGCAAACGCAAAACTGTATTAGAAAGAAAATTAATGTCTCTACAAGATGGCAAATTTCGATGTCCAAAGTTTTGGTTTTTTGAACCCCCACATCCAAAAAACTGTTTTTATTTTCAAGAAATTTACCCCCAAATTAAAAATTCCAAGGTATCTAAAAAAAGGAATATATATATGAAGAACAAGTGTAAATGAATACCCAGACCAAATTCAAAAGTAATTGCTTTTCATTTTTCAGTGAACTGATTGCTCTCCAAGCATAAAAAAGTAATGACGTCATTTTTCAAAAATAACGCTTTTTGGATTTTTTGACTCATACAGATATATAAATGGTCATTTTTTTGTGTTTATGAGAGCAAAACTAACGCTAGAAACATGCATTGTTTATTCATATTAGTCAGTCTTTTTCAGTTTTGACCTTAGATGACTGATCTTGCCTTTGATGGGTCAAGTTTGTAATAATGAGCTGTTTCTATGCGAATTCTACGTGAAAATAACCCTTAAACATGTGGTCAGCAAAGGCTTGCTTTGGACTCTTCGTGACAGTGACCTTTTGTGACTGACCGTTGACCTTGACATTTGCATGCAATTTCACTTTCACTTAATGCAATAGATGTTATTACAATCTTTGAGAGCTTATGTGGCATTGACAGTCTTATCAAAGATTTTTAATTGAAAAGTATGAACCATTAACTCGATTACTCGAACTTTCCATATGACCTGACCGTGACCTTACATGTTGACTACACTTAAAAACAATCGGGTGTTGCATTCGATTCGTTTCAATTGAGGCTTTCGATCGCCGCTTTGCGCGTCTCGCTGCGGTTATTGTTCGGAAGATAAGAGGGGGGTAATATTTAACCCCCCCCCTACGCCGCGCGTTCGGCTAGAGACCCCTAGGCCGCGCGGGTTAAAATTCGTTTCGCTTAATTTAAAACCTATTAAACTTAAGTCAATGCATGACCTATCGTCCGACGCTAACCTAAGATGCCGTCAATCTGGGTGCATACGTCACAGTGACGTCACATATAGGACAGAGATCTGTATAGTGCAAAATTTGGGGAACTTGCTGTCGGGCCGACGTCGGCCCGACGTCGGATGGACCTCGGCTGGACGTCGGCATAGGCGGACATATACGACGTCCAGCCGACGTCGGGCCGACATCGGACCGACGTAAAACCGACGTCGGGCCGACGTCAGCCTGACGTCGGTATGTTTATTGGGGAGGTGGTGGCGGCCCTGAGGGCCGCTGCCAGGGCCCTCCAGAGCCAACAGGCTACGACCGAAGATCGGCTGGAGGGAATTAACCAGATACTATTTTTCCCCGACGACTGTCCCACTGGACTACACAATCACATACAGAAACGTCGGTGAAATCAAGTCGATACACTCCTCGATACTCACCGACTTGAGTATCGACTTGAAGCCCATCAAGTCGATACACTCCTCGCCGATGAGGCAGCACTGGCTGCTTTGATCAATGAAGCAGGCCGGTCCCCGCAGCGCCGGATCCGCCGGCCGGTCCCCGCAGGCCGGTCCCCGCAGCGCCGGATCCGCCGGCGCCGGCCGTGCCACCGGCTTGGCGCCCTCGCGGCTGGTTGACCCACGCGTCGGGCTCTCCCGGCAGCCGCCTTGAGCCAGCCGCATCGGTGGCACCACCACCTCGGGCTGCGCAGGCGCTGCCGGCCCACTGCGCCGACCAGCGCCGCGCTCGTCGCGCCGCCGGTCCTCGGCCTGCGCCATCACCGCCTGCTGCTCCACCTGCTGCTGGCGCGACGGTTTGTGCACCTCCTCGATCGTCATCGGCTTGACCCGGCCCACGGTGCGCGTGTTGACCCAGCCGTTGTTGCGCATGTCGATCAGGTCCTGCAGCATGAACCGGATGCGCGACGCCAGGTTCTTGTCTTTGGTCAGCCGGGTGAAGTCGTTGAACATCTGGCTGAGGTCCTTGCCGCCGCGGCGCTCGGCCGTCTCAAGCTTCGGGCCGATAATAGTCATCAGTGTACAGAGACACTCGTAGGAGTTATCATGCTTGTCCTCAACCAGTGTGACGATGCAGTTGTGCATGATGCGGTCCGACAGCATGCCCAGCTTGTAGAGCTCGCCGATGAAGCGGATGTTGCCATTGGAGCGCTGCCGGATATTGACGCTCTCCTGCTGCAGCACGAGCGTCAGACGCTTCTTCTTCTCCTCGTCCTTCTCGGCATTGATCTCCTTCTGCCGTTCGTCGCAGTTCAGCTCTGACGTCGTGTCCTTCTCGGACTCGGCCTGGCACTGGGTCAGCAGCAACTTGCGAAAGTTGCATACCTTGCCGTCGACGCCTGTTACCTGCGGCCGGAACACAATTGTTGAACGGCATCCACCAATCCAGCGCAGACCAGTTTATAGATAACCTACATCAGAATCAATTTCGTAAGCTATGCAAAAAATTAATCAAGACCAATTGAAAACTACACACAAATTCAAAGTAAAGAGAACTGCGCTGTAAGCCCTGTCCAATTACTGCTATTGTAGGTCAAATGTTGTTCATAAGATGACCGTATATATATTATTATATATATATATATTATTATATATATATAGTATTTATATATTAAGAAGTCAATGACATATAGAGTCATTAAGAGTCAATGAACCCATGCATACCAGCTGTTTAGCTTACTCGCTCCCGAATCGATCCGAATATTGTTTTTTGTATATTTGTGCCTAGCTTTGGATGTCTGATGATGGCTAATAGTGTTAGCGAACGTTACATGTACGCCAAAATATAGGCAAGCAGTTTTTACATGACTTCTCTGTGGATGGCAGAACTATAAATCAGAGCGTTTAGAAAGGCCCGCCCCCCTTCTTTTTGAAAGAAACCAAATTAACCAAAAAACCCCGGGGGGCCCTTTCCCCCGGGATTAATTGCCCCTTGGTTCCCCCCCCAAAATTAATTTTTACTGATACATATATATTATATATATATATTATTATATATATATATATATATATATATATATATATATATATATATATATATATCAGTGTATTTTGAAAGCAGATTGTTTTCAATGCATTGGTTGTTAAAAACTACAGCGGCTTCAACATCACAAAAGATCATAAACGCTGAAGCCGCTGTAGTTTTTAACAACCAATGCATATATACATTAACAGCAGTTATAGAAAGAACTCTACACTCCGTACCACGTCACCTTCTCACACAGCACGGACTCGGACATCAATGAACCCAGCCAAGCCAGAGAAACTCCCAATCGTGCTGAAACCGTCCAAACCCGAAACTCACCTCCATGCTGCTCATGGAGACGCAGATGTTGGCGTACTGGTCGGCATACATCGGCTCCTCCATCACCTTGTCGAACAGCAGCATCACCATCTGATGCAGTTGGCTTTCCGTGTTCAGTGCCAGCTTCTTAATCTTTCCCGTCACCCACTCGATGTTGTTGGGCGTGAGCTCGTCCAGGATGCCCTTGAACGCCTTGATGACCTTGTCGTTCAGCGCTGGCTTGGCAGCCGACTTCGGAGCCGCAGCCGCCGGCTCAGCCGCGTTCTTCGGCGGGGGCGCCGTCGCAATCGCTGGCTTCGAGGCCATCACAGCCGCCGGCTTCGAGGCCGTTGCAGCAGCTGGCTTCGAGGCCAATGCAGTCGCTGGCTTCGAGGCCGTCACAGCCGCTGGCTTCAAGGTCATCGCAGCCTCTAGATTCGAGGCCAGTGCAGCCTCTAGATTCGAAACCATCACAGCCGCTAGCTTGGAGGCCGCCGCAGCCGCTTGCTTCAAGACCGCCGCCGCCTGTGGAGCTGGAGCAGGCTTGCTCGCCGCCTCCGGAGCAGGCTTGGTCGCGGGCGGCGCCGCGACGGGCTTCGGAGGAGGAGCTGTGGTGTCAGCGGCCTGTTTTGCCGCCGGCGCTGGGGCGTCTTGTGCCGGTTTCGCGGCCGGCGCCGCTGGAGTGGCATGTTTCGCCGGAGCGGGAGTGGATTTCGGGACGACAGCGGCGGCTGGCGCCAGGGTCTGCTTGGCCGCTTGCGGTGCCGCGGCCAGGGTCTGCTTCTGACACCTTAAGCAAATAATGTCGCATAGAAGTCAGGCAGTGGATTCGTATTCGTATTTAAATAGTAATACGCATTCAAAGTAACTCCGATTTTGCCCAAATTCATGCACAATCAACCCAATGACGTCAGAACACAGTGAATGAAGAAATAGGCGCACAACATAAGCGGTTTGACCTACGGAGGTCACAATAGGTCAAAAAGGTCAAATACGGGGTACCACATAGGCCATAACTAATTACCTAATTTACTTAGAGAAACGTTAGAAAATCAGAACAGGGTGAGGATCATGCACATATTGAGATTTGGCCAATCATGTTCACTATCTGACCTCAGGTCACATTTTTTTTAATGGGTGATAAATATTTGCGCGGTACCATATACAATCTCATAAAACGTATACTTATATACGCAATTGAGCGCAGAACTATCCGAAAGTGACTTAAGTTTATGCACAACACAACAGATGACCTTTCTCTACTAGCATCTGACCGTAAGTTACCAAAACACGTAAGAACGGGTTTGGCAAAAAATTGCGGTACCGCATACCTCCTACGCTAATTACGAGCGAGCGCGAAGCGCGGAGCGAG
>VOPJ01011137.1:0-54589 GCA_014673585.1 Semibalanus balanoides
GAGAACATTTTTCCAGCTTTCGATTTGGTCGGAGAACAATAGTCGATTTTTACCACCCCTGGATTAGCATTAGCAATCACCACTCGAACACGTCCGGAAAAGCGATCAGAAGACCTCAAAATTAGAAAGTGACAGTGTAAATATAAATTTATTTTCAAAGACCAGTTTTTGTTCCTGAAAACAAAACAAATATTTATTTGTTCGTATCTGGTCAAAAACGTCAATAAGTGTAATAAAAATATGTCACGAGTTTCTTACACTTTGGAAGCCATCACTCAGTTATACATGAAGATATTGCTTTAAAATTTGGTTTAGTTTTTTATTAACTCAGTTATCTCACATATATTCAGAGGATTATGTTATCTTTGAAAATTTTGATTTTTGGGGATTTTATCGTTTTTTTTTACTTTGTATAGTTGAAAATAAAACACGTCGGAATTCCGAAATTTCTATTTGAAGGAGAATAACATTTGACGTCTTAACATGATTCTTTTAATTTGCTGCAAAACTCTATTTTCCATGATTTTCCAATATCTACCGTTTTTTACGAACATGACGTCATCAAAACGTCATGATCTCCCGAAATACTTAACAAAATGTTATTATTTTTACAGGCTACGTATTGTTGTTGTACACTTAGCTACTACAATTTCAGAAAGATGCGTTTCATTTGTTTAAAAAAAAACTCAGGGGTGCTGTCAGCCTTCCCCCGTAAAGCGAGGGTTAAAACTGAATTAAGTTCGAACTCTTACTTATAAGCATTAAGCATATCGCACTGACATGTCTTTGTTACTTTGTTATATACAATAATAACGGCATTCGCAATCGACAGACAGATATATTAAAGTGTTCCAGTGCACTGTTTGCAGTCGCATAATCTAAGCGTGGCGGAGTTCCGCTGGGAACTGGCTTAATTAAGCAGAGATGGCGCCTCATACAGCCATTCATGGAAATGAGCGACTGACTGCGACACAAGTAAAGCAATATAACTACATACATATGGAAAGCATATGCCCATGTTTCCCACACAACTGACTATTCCCTGCAAACTCGCACTACGACAAAACATCGAGAAGCCTAGTGGAATGCTATAGCAACGCATAAATTAGCAATATCCACCAAGAGCTTCACCACGTTCCGAAAATGGGGAGGGGGAGGCAGAGGCAGTCTGAAGTCGATTCTTTCCATGCAACGTTCATAGGCGTAATGTAGAAAATAAAAAAGTTGGGTGTACACGCCTCCCCCCCCCCCTGCGAGCCCCTAATATCCACCACTTGTTGAATACTGGCCAATTTAAAGTACAATTTGCCAAGAACACGAACGGGCACTCGCACGGACTCATCCTCAGCGCGCAATTATATATAGGACCGACTAGTCAAGGCCATAGAACAACGGACCAATGGTAAACCTGAGCATGGGCTGATCCTCAGCACGCCAATCCTATATAGGACCGACCAGTCAAGGCCATAGAACAACGGACCAATGGTAAACCTGCCAGCATGCTTGAGGCGCCATGCAATAAGAACGCATAACCGCATAACATTACTGACAGGTTGTCGAAAGTGCAACATATAAAGAATCAAATTGGAAAGTAGGGGAGAAAGAGACACGTTCTGTCACGGAGAATATTTTGCAGCGTGGTTTTCTCGTGAACTATCCATCGCCGGTATTTTGTTGTTTCATAACATATGTTCCTTTGAGCTTGGAATGGCCTGGTACCATCAAAACAACAACATGTCTGCGACTGAATTGGTCCAAATTTGAAAAGTATGTTTTTTCAACAAATTATTTTTTAAGTGAACAACATGTTGGTTGGTGGTCATTCAGATAATTGTATATGTGTCCTTGATTACTGTCATGGGGAGTCACGATTGTCCAGAATATCGTGCTGAGCGTTATTCTGCCCAATTATCACAAGTTTTCTGTATAAGACAAAGAAGTGTGACCTACGTCGAGTGGGACAGGTTCAGTCACTGAATCTGGGACAGGTTCTGTCACTGAATCTGTTCATGATTCCTAGTTGTATCGCTTATACACAACCATTCATATGGTCGCCTGTTATTTACAGATAAGGTGCGCCACTACAACCGTAAAATAAATCGGGTGGTGCGATGCGATTCATTTTATTTATCCAAAGCCAAGACCTTTTCTAAGGTATTTTCACTGAAGGGGATTTCTACTGGTGGATCTAGACTTTGAGTTTGGGGACACAAGTTCAGCTACGTTTCGTCGGCAAAAAGTTGTTGACCGGGGGGGTTAAGTTTAGCGTCAGATCGTCAGCGCGAATAGTCGTTGAACGAGGGGTGGTTGTCGGGTCGGGGCCCAGTGATTAGAATCGCGAACGATTCTATCACTGGATCCCGTGAGACTGGGGATAGTTCAACACGTTTGTCTTACCGTTGACTGCGGGGGATCTTTGCGTCCACTGTGGGGGAGAGGGGGTATTTCCAGGCACTGCAGGGGACAAGTCCCCCAGTTAACATGTTAAATTAGGCCCTGATTTGTGCATGAATAATCCAAGAAAAACGCAAAAATAACAGGTGTTGGGATCGTATATGGCCGTCATTTTCTACACTATTGATGATAACGATGAATGAAATCCCATTTCACTCCACCTGCACGGACGCCACGGATGATTGTTCAGTGATAACAGGAAGTGCCCCATCAGTGGCTGAATGTGCCCCCGCAGGTAACAGAGCGTGCCCCATATATAGGGCAGGTTATGTCAGATGAGTCATTACCACATTGTCAACAGTAGTGTCATAACAAACTGAGATACCACTTGAACTCCTATAAACTATTTAAACTTATATTGCTGAATGCAAGAGCATTGGGAAGCATCAATCACCAATTCTTGATCTAGGACTAGGCTTCTAGCGGCGGAGTCAGCGGCACTGTGTGAATTTCAAACCAATTGCCGTAATAGACTCTCATCGTCAGTCCATGACAGGAACCGAGCCAGGACCCAGCACTAACTGGCGGCTCTAATTACTAACGTCGGGCCTGAGCCAGGTCCCAGCTCTAACTGGCGGCTCTAATTACTAACGTCGGACGTTTAGATCAGACACTGACTGCTCAATATTGGACCAAGGCCTTCAAACGCCCGGTGTGCTTGAAGTGCTACACGCCTGATATTGGATATAAGCACGTGTGGAATTCACTGGCTCATTGGAAATTAATACTTTGTGCTTGTTGACTAGTACTTTGTACTTGCTTCATGTCCGTTGAATGATAAAACAAGCACAGGATTAAAGAGTTGTAATAGCTTTAAGAGAAATAAAATCTTAGTTGACTCATTTCATATAACATGATAAAGGGTCCCTATAAATTCTACCCACGATGAAAGCCATTCCGAATCTGTTTATTGAAACCTGCACCCTATCTAGGACGGTAAGTGCCGTCTAATACCGTGTTCGTGTTTTCAGTCAGCACGGTCGTTGGCTGTAATCCGATTTACAGAGTGAATATTCAGCGTGCTGATAAGACTACGCGACAATTCAGCCCCATGTCTCCAGAGACCGACGCTCGTACCGCTCTCAGCTGTAGAAGGCTGTCACGAAATTCTGACTCTGTTTAGAGAAGTACCAATCTGAACGCCAGACATACCAGAGGTTAAAGACAGAGACAGCTGATGATAATATTAATGCTCCCATATCAAATAAAGCATTTCGAAATGTATCAGTGTCGCACAGTAATGGGACACAGCAATGTGTTCTATGCAGCAATAGCTGACCACGATGACGACAGTGTCGCCACGAGGGCAGAATGACGTACCGATGGTGGTCACGACAGTGGCTGAGAAGAAGAAGCTCTGGCCGAAGCTCCAGTTGGACCCGCTGGACACGTTGCTGGATGCAGACACGCCCCGGTTGTTGGCGATCACAACCTCCGTAATCAGGTCCTCCAGCGCCGACTCTGTCGACAGAGGTCAAACGTCAGCACCAGCAGTATGAACAACAGCATCATCAATGTCATCACCAACCAAATCACCAACAGCAGCATCAACAGCATTATTAACGTTATCACCAACGTCGTCACCAACAGCATCACCAACAGCATCACCAACAGCATCATAAACATCATCACCAACGTTATTACCAGCAGCATCACCATCAGCATCACCAACAGCATCACCAACAGCATCACCAACAGCATCACCAACAGCATCAACAACATCATCACCAACGTTATTACCAGCAGCATCACCAACAGCATCACCAACAGCATCACCAACAGCATCACCAACAGCATCACCAACAGCATCACCAACAGCATCACCAACAGTATCACCAACAGCATCACCAACAGCATCACCAACAGCATCACCAACAGAATCACCAAAAGCATCACCCGATGGTGATCACCATCGGGTTTGCGGGGGTTGTGTGTGATTGCGTGTATGTTTGTATGTGAGACAGGAAATGGTGCCGCGAAATAAGCGCTTTAAGTGCTTTTGCATCTTTACTTTATATATCTGTTTATTTCTTGCCTTTGTGTTTAATAAACATCACAGTAGACCGAGTTATAGCCTAGGGCATTTTTTAGAAGTCACGTTGTAAGGCCATATTTATCGCCTGTAGCTTGTAAGCGAACAGCACGAACGCATTACAAAAAAATATTGTTTAGTTTGCAATGATTCGAGGAAACTTTTTGAGATTTCGGATTGTTCATATTTTTTGTTTTTTGACCCCCTGACTTTGTAAGTTATTTTTCCATGAAATACCTTTATCTGTGGCAACACAAAAATGCCTTTTTGTCTGAAGAAAATCAGTCTTAAATCATATTAATATATATATATATATATAATAGTATATATATATATTATATATGTATATATATATATATATATATTATAGTTAATATAAGAGTATTTTTAGGCTTGCAAAAAAAACTTCCGGTAGGCCGGCACTGAGAACATATATATATATATAGTATATATTATAATATATTTTATATAATATATATTATTATATATATATATAATAGTAATATGCTTCTCAGTGCGCCTACCGGAGTTTTTTTGCCCAAGCCTAAAAATACTCTTTAATATATATTATTAATCCTATCATTACTACTATATATAATATTAATATATATATATATATATATACATATATATATATATATATATATATATATATTATATATATATATATATACTAGTATAATATATATATAGTATATGTTGTGTGTGTGTGTTGTGTACTTGGATGGTAAAGATACGAGATGCGTAAACACTAGTGGATAAATCCAACTATTCTGAGAGGAAAATTAAAATATACTTTTGTGATCTGAGGTCAAGGTCAAAATCGTATTAAAGGTCAGATAATGCAGGTAGCGCTTTGAACACATGTATGTGTATCTCTAGACTGGGTAGAGATATGGAGATGCAGTAAACAACAGTGAAAAGGTCGAATCATTCTGAGACGGAAATGTTAATATACTTTTGTGTTCTATGATCAAAGTCAAGACCATATTTAAAGTCACAATGTTAAATATTTGACCTTTAATATGACATTGACGTTGACCTCAGATCACAAAAGAATAGTTGCATTTTCGTTTCAGAAAACTCTGACCTATCCACTGTAGTTTACCGCATCTCAATATCTGTATCCAGTCTAGAGATACGCAGACATGTGTTCAAAGCGCAACCAGCAATATTTTACCTTAAACACGACCTTGATCTTCACCTCAGATCACAATAGTTTGCTTATATTTTCGTATTAGAATACTTAGCCCTATCCACTGTCGTTTACTGCATCTCGATATATCTACCAATGTCAAGGTCATAGTAGGGTCGTAATGTCAATATTTGACTTTAAATACGGCCTTGGCCTTTATCTCAGGTCACAAGCGTATATTAACATTTTTGTCTAGAATGCTTAGACCTATTCACTGTCGTTTACCGCATCTCGATATCTCTATTCTCTACCCTGTCCAGAGATACACATACATGAGTACTGCGCCTATTCAGCACAGTGGTCATAGTAGAGCATGTCCAAAAATGTCCAACCACATTCCGTAACTGGCGCACCTCATTGTAAGCCCCCCCCCAAAAAAGATGCCCCCCCCTGGATCCACCCGTGCCCCCCCCCCCCCCTCCCCACCCACGCACCTGGCACACACTGGTGCTGCTCGAGGAACTGGCCGATGCGCTGAGTGAGTTGTCTCTTGAGCGCGATCTCCGCTGGCTGCTCCAGTATGGAGAACACCGCCGCCCCTGCCAACAGCCACGCCACGTACAGGCACGTGCCCAGCGCCAGCAGACACGTGCTGCGCCGCACGCACAGGCAGCGCCGCACGTGCGCACGTGGCGTGCACTGCGGCGACTCCTCCAAGGTGGAGTAGCGGCCGCTGCCGACGGCCAGCTGGTCTGGCATGGTGCTCCTGTCACGGGGCGGCTCTCCTGTGTTACCGTGTCACTCACAGGCGCTCAGTAAAACCGAGTCCAGTCGAACCGGGTCGAGTCAAGGCGAGGCGAGGCGAGGCGAGTCAAGTCGCAGACTCGCAGCCCGTGGTCTCACGGCTCACGAGGACAAGCCACTGCTTGATCGTCTGCCTCAGCAGCGTGTTTACCTCGGCGGCGCTATCGCAGCGTCGGCTCTCAACTCGCTGATAGCGGTGTCCACTGCCCACTCGGGGGGACACGCGTACCGTTGGACACAGTGACCGGCAGAGTAGTCCCTGTGACGTCACTGGCTGTCACAGCTCGCTCGGTTCGGACGCACAGAGAGGGGTGGCGGAGGCGGTCGGCGGAAGTCCCTCCAGTGCAGGTGCTGCGCGGCAGACAGATCTGACGACTGACGCCTGATGATCCCCGCACCGCGTCCCGACACCCGACACTGCCCGCAGCGGCGACAGGTTCGGTGTGCACCGCTGGGCTACAGCGGCCACAGGTCCGCTGTGCACCGCTGGGCTGCAGCGGCCACAGGTCCGCTGTGCACCGGCCGACACACGCTGCTCTTTCCTCCGCCGGCCAACCACGCGACACCGGACCGGTAGTGTTACGTGACCTCCGTCTGTCCAGGCAGGTGTTATCACGTGACCTTCAGGAGGTCTGCCAGCGATGCTATGGGCTTGCACTTCCGCGAGGTCTGGCATATGTTGTCAATGGGCCTGTTCCCGTCGCACCTCCAACCTCCTCCAAGTTGCTCCAACTTGCTCCGGTCGTATCCTATAGCACAGAGCAGTTGCAGTTGGAACAGCCTAGAGGAGGCTAGAGGAGGCTAGGCTAGAGGAGCCACGGGAACAGGCCCAATGAGTGCGATGTCCTTGGTTATACAAGCAAGTAGCCGTTCGTTCTTGTTGCGCGGATGTTGTTTTTTATCCGATTCCCTGGCTTACCTACATGCAAGTGTTTAAGGCAATTAGCTTAATGAATGGGCAATATAATAATGTAAGAGCTTAAATGGTTTATAAGCTTAAACACGGGTACAAGTTGGTTCAGCTCCTACATTATTAATAATACAACTGTGCCACCAGCAAAAATATGTAGGAAAGTACTAAGTAGTGACAGTGCAAATAGCATACCTTACCAAAACTTAAATATGAAACAATACTTTATTTATCTGGTGATATATCATTTAAAACACCTTTCACAAGGAGGTATCAATAATCAGTCAGAACAAAATAAATAGTTGTCATTTGTATTACTAAATGTTCTTTGATAAATGAGTTCACATGTCAATATTAAATTTGATAGAGATAAGTTCTAAGAAGTAAAAATTAATTGTGTAATTAAACCTTATTATCATCGATACGTAAGGGATCCCCCTTACTTTTAAAATCAAAATGAAATGAAAACCAACAAAACAAAAATCAGCATTGAAACACGTATCAACATATAATTATATTGTTGCCTGTGCTGACAATGTTATTTTGGCTTCCGTCCAATGCAGTGTTAACAGATGACATAAATATCAACGAAAAGTAAATTAAAGGGAATAAGTCACCTAAAATGGGTTTTGAACTGAGATAGCATATTTGTAGAGTAAATAAAAAAAAAATGAGGTGAAAGAATTACCTCGCTACCCTAAGAAATTTCGACACAGGACTAGTAGGCCCTTTTTAGACGAAGATGTTTAGTGGTGGTTTCGGGATACGAAAGTGACACAAAACCACCCTGAAACTTTTTTTTTTATAAAAAGGGACCACTAGTCCTGTGTCGAAGTAACTTACAGTTACTTAGAATTAGTTAGAAGTTACTCGAAGTTACTACCTAATACCGCCAAAGTTTCGGGGAAATAACACATTTTCTTCTTAAAGAGGCCCACTTGACCCGTGTCGAAACTACTTAAAGGGAATAGTTCACCTTTATGGGTTTCGAACAGAGATAGCAGATTTGTACTGAGCAGATCGAAAAATGGGTTGTAGTGAAAGAATTACCTCTTTTAAAAGGAGCTCACTAGTCCTGTGTCGAAGTTACCTACAGCTAGTTAGAAGTTACTCGAAGTTATTACCAGGATAACTATAACAACAGGGTACGGTCATATGGCAGCAGCTGTACATCGGCATATCTGGCGCTTTTGAGACATGCAGTATATTACTCTCTGTATTTTTTTCTTCAAATAACGTCATATTACATTAAGTATGCTATGATTATTATTTTTAATTAATTTGTTTAAATATGTCCAAGCTAAAAACATTAAAAAAATGTTAATAATAATTGTGGTAATTTAGGTATCAAAATTACCTAAACGTTCTTTCCTTCTTTCAATGACGTCATTTGGTGCACTATTCAGCAGAAACCTCGGTTGGAGGGTGGCGGAAATCAACTCCCCGTGAGTACGCGTTCTAGGGAAGTACCCTTTCACATAAGACCATATTTAACATGTTTCTATGCAAGCCAAAGGCAAAGTGGGCCCTGGCATCGATAGACAATGGATGTGACTTTCGTATGGTTTGCTTACTTTTTCGTATCACCTCTAACTCATCGTTTAATCGAGTTCTGAATTTGCTCCGAAATTACTGTACCTTCCATAGGGTTAGGCATTAGTGAAGGGAGAAAAAATATAACTTCAACGCTTTGGTGACGTCACCAAAGCTGGAAGCTGCCAATGCCCTTGACTGGGGGCCGGTTATCACTACGCTGAAGTTTTCGTTTTTTTTCGGGGGTCGAAACTTGTTTTCAACGACATGTTTTGTAATGCTGTGTCGAAATTACTTAGCGTAGCGATAAACGTCTTCAGCCCAAAACTAATTTTTTTGATCTGCTCTACAAAACTGTTTTTCTCAGTTCAAAACCCCATGTTAAAAGGTGAACACCTCCCTTTAACGTAGCGAGTTTGTTCTTCAGCTAAAATCAATTTTTCAATCTGTTCTACAAAGTCGCTATCTCTGCTCAAACCCTCTGCTCAAATGTTAACCCTCGCACCGACGGGGGGGCGGATATCCCCCCCCACAGGTTTTTCCGGACTAGCGGAAGAACGGCGGCGCGTAGCGCCGCCATTTTGTATAGATGTTTGGGCATCAGATTCCGGCACACTTTCTAAAAAAATTTACTTCCTAACCTTCAATGGTTCACGTTGTCAGGTCACATTAAATACCTGACCTCAAGTCACTTTTTGTCACGTTTGGAAGTTTGACATCTTGCCGAAGCCACAGTGGTGAACCAACAGTTTGAAACTCACAGTGGTGTAATAAGGCTTCGATATCTACAGTTCGTTTATCTTGGATTTTTTTTATAATATCGGGTGGACGCTGAGGTCATGTCAATTTTTGACATATCCCGCGTTTTTGGGGCTCCCATTATGTCTAATGGAGAAAATTGAAAAATGCTTCACCAATCGAACAACCTGGCTAAAGTAGTCAGTTTTCATCCTAATCACTATTCTGAAGGCAAAGTATAAAGAATGCAAGTTGTATTTTCTTCCGTGACCTCGGTTCAGGGTCAAAGTCCAATGTGCCAAAAGGTCATATGGTTTTTGTACAATAACGTCATGTTCTAAACGTTAATGATAGAGTACTGTGGTTTGCACCATTCTGTTTCTCTTGGGTCACCTCCATCGATAGACATAAAAAATTTGAACTTGACCTTGACATGACCTCAGGTCAGGTCAGGTCATTTTTTAGTTTGACCTAGCTAGATCAAACGAAGGTTTTCGATGCCGCCGTGTATGTGAACCGATGGTGGCAAATGATGCTCTAAACCTTTAAAACTTAGAAGTTTATTAACCCAAAACCTTTTCGCGTAAATTTGTTTTGATTGTGTTGGGGCCATTAATATTGCCGATTCTGGGATGTGGCGAAAGAGTGTTTTCCCAAGAGCCCCAATGCAGTGTTTTTTTTCGGAATTGCTCCCTACTATGTTAGTTACTGAGCTAGCCATGATTATTGTGAAGCAGTGCTCAATTTACTCGAAATATGGGAAAATTTGACCTTTTTTTACCCTCTGTGTGACTCAATATTGCCTAAAAATTAAGTATTTCGCTAGTACTCGTCACGGCTACTCACGCCGTTTTCCGCTTCTCGCTACGGGTGCGTAGTTTTGGAGATCTCTGGGGGGCGGTATCCCCGCCCCCCGTCGGTTCGAAGTTGGCTCAGACCCCCGTCGGTGCGAGGGTTAAAGGTGAACTATTCTCTTAACGCTAGCATTAACTTAAAATTCCACAATAAACTGGCAATCAAATGTATTTTATGCAGCCGGTAGCAGGCCAAGCAGGCACCATTTATATCCACTAGGCTTTTGTTATTACGGTAATGGATTACGAATGTACGTTTTCACCCAGGCCAGGATTTTTATCAGTGGGTGGTTGTGGATTTTTTATCAAGGGGCACGTCAGCGATAAAACCAAATTTCGCTCCTCAGCCAAATGTTGTGAACCGGGAAGGGGAGAAGGGGACCGGGATATGGTCGGGTCATCAGAGAATCGCATTTTATCTAGAGTAAATTTGTTTTCCTCAGGGGGCATGTCTCCGTGTTTCTCCCTGGCTACGTCCCTGTGAACATACATACATAATTTCATGCGTAGTTCTAAGAGTTCAGCATTATCGGTTGTGCTATTCCAAAATTCGTACTTGTGTCAGTGACGGGCGGCGGGTGCGTGTAGAGCGCATAGATTTTCACGTCTCAAAGCTTATGTCTATATATTCATGAGCGAGTCGGATAAACGAACTTCGTTATGGAAAAGACACATAGCGTCGAGTCTGTATCGAAATTTCATCATTGGATGAGTCTATTAATTGCTTTATCATGCAACTCAACAATTTAATTATTTATTTTTCTTTAAAAGTACAAAAAACGGCGCCCATAGCCAATGCAAGCATCCAATGACCCAATGAGGATCACCTTCTTTGTGGTCATTGAACTGCCCATTACAGTCCCGTAGTCAGGATTTCGCCCAGGGGGCGAGGGGGGAGGCGTCTCGAGAGGGCGCCGCGTCGAGAGAGCGCCGCGTTCCGTAGAGTTAAAAAACGTCTTTCCTGACCGTCGAAAGGGCCCCATGGGGCACTGGGACCCCTCCGTCCTATCTAAGGGCCCATTCGGCTTGTTCAGGGACCTTTCTAACCAGCACAGGGGTTCTTTTGGTTTGGTTAGGGGCAATGCTGGCAATGGGGATTGGGGAGGCACATTTGGGCACACACATTTTTGTTGCGGGGGGAATTTGGGCACATGGGCAATTTGAACTTTACATGAGGTTTCTGGTCTATACAAGGGCCTTCCACCCTTTTAAGGGGCTCTTCCGAGCTGACAAAGGACTGCGCTGGCTGCTTTGTTGCCCCGCCCACATGCTCAGGGGCTCCTCCGACCTACCTAGGCCCCAGGGGCCCCTCCGACCTGCCCAGGCCCCAGGGGCCCCTCCGACCTGCCCAGGCCCCAGGGGCCACTCTATGCTGGCTAGGGGCCCATTCAACATTTCCAGGACCCTTTTAACCCTTTCGGTCTAGCCAAGAGCCCCTCTGACCTGCACAGGGGACGTCCATAGATCCCTCTGGTCTTTTAGAGAAAGGTCCTTGGTGAGCCGCTAAGGTGCTCTTGTCTAAGCTCTCTAAAGACCAAGCGAAAGCACATGACACTTACCGCGCCGAAGCGCGGTCTCGTTGGCGCTTTTCTGGGCTCTGCCACGCCGAAAAAGGCCCCCTGGCCTCCAAGCGGGGGAGGACCGTCCTCCGCCTCCCCCTTGGCTACGTACCTGGTCCATGATCACATTCAAGAGACCATGACGATATTTGATCATATGCAGTTAGAGATGCATACGAGTCGCTATGGAATATGGTCTTTTAAGTTGCATGATTCCTAATGCATTATGCAAGTCATAAATTATACAATCATGAAACGATAACTTCATGAAAACAACCGAAATCAAAGAAACAACTATCTTTGTGTTTTTAACAAATGGTATCAAGGTCAGATTACTGATAGGTCGAACAAAATTAGCATCGATAACCGGGTCTACTGGACAGCCAGGGTAACGTTTAACTTTGCAACGTTTAAACTAGGGTGTGTTCTGGCCACACATTTCCGCTGCCGGAATCCCTGGAATCCCTGGCAAGCGTCAGCTGTTACATTGTGAACGGCCGCCCTTTCCCGGAGAATCCTTGGAAACCCCGCGTGAATCGACGGGTCACAACACGCCATAAGATGACCTCCCCCTCACAACGCACGCTGAACGCCACTCTGTAGCCGGCGCACTCGACACACCACTGAACGTCTCCGCTGCCGCACACCACTGACCTCACCGCCTCGTAATCGCACCCACCAGTCACCACAGCCGCGCAGCTGGTATGCCGCCGAACTACAAACCGGTGCACTGAGTACTGACGTAGGTACTCGCCAAACGGGCTGCGATGCACCTGTGTCGGCACGCCGCGCCCACCTGTGATCTCTGAGGTACAGAGCCGTGGTCGGAGGTCTGCGACCGGCCGGCACAAGGCTGTCGTCAGCTGGTCTTTGTCCGCGGGCGAAGACGTTCCCGCCGTGCTACCGACACAGGGCTGTCGTCAGCTGGCCTTTTGCGCAGATGTGACGTCAGCGCTGTGCTCGGCTGCGGCTGCGAGGGTAGACTGTGCCGCAGTGCAGCTGTAGTCAGTCTATGACGGTGTTGTTGTAGCCCAGTTCGGTGGGTGTGTTTTCAAGAGCACGGCTTCTGCCGGTGTGCCCAGGCGCGGAGCCAGGGTTTCGGTCAAGGGGGCACACATATAGTGATCGCCGTCAGCGAAAAGTTGTTGTCCAGGGGGGAGCGTCATTGAAAAGTTGTTGACCGTGAGGGGAGCGTGATCCAAACCAAAAAGTTGTTAAACAGCGCGGGAGGTGGAGCGTCGTCGGTTAACCGGCTGATGTTGAGATTAGGGGGGGAGCGTCAGCAAAAGCTTGTTGAACAGAGGGGAGATAACAAATAATGAGTACAGCTAGATCACTGATTCCTAGTTTGTCTGGGAAAATTGGGGTATTATCCCCCTGGCTCAGGAATAGTGGGATACGATACGTCCCCCCGTCCCCAGTGGCAGAACCCGTAGTCACGCTGTGGGCGCACTAAAGTAGCCGACGTATGTCACCCGCTCGAAGTGCAACAGGATGTTTTTAGCCAGCACACATTGCAACACCCGTTCAATGTTGATGGGCCAATGGATGCCTGACTGTTGATATGGGGTCATCACAGCCATGTGCATTGCGCAGTGTACATCACTCGTGACAAAATGCCTGCTGCAGAGGCTGAGATACGTTTAGTCGGGAATACTTTATTGGGCGCCCGGGACGGAGAGTCCATTCCACAGACGTTGTGCCCATTTTTCGCCAGCTTGGCCCGCCAAGCGCACATTACGGGCGCGTCTGGAGGCTCAGAAGGGGAGATAAGGTCATCACTGGTCCTTCAGAAGGGGAGATAAAGCTATCGCTGGTCTTTAACTCGACATTGACTCCACCCCCGTATTGACGTTTAACGCCCCCTAACGAATTTTCGTGATAACTCAAAAACTATTAGCGTTATCATCTTGAAACTTTGGGTACCTTCTTGTACATTAATTTAACGTCCTCCGTGAAAAAAATCGTCCGAGACATTTTTAGATATAACTAATTTCGTGACGTCACTACATTCCATTTTGACACCAAAGTCAGCTTAACTTAAACAGACCTTAGAAAGGCAATGCAATATAAATGCAATATAAAAACATAAAAATATGACTAATAAGGACTACAAAAAAAACAGTCTCGGACTTGTGAAAACTTTTATTTTTAACAAAAAAAAATCAGGAAACATATTTCGGGGAAAATGACCACAAAATCAAAACTTTCGAACATATGAAAAAAGGGGAAAAAAATGCAGATGACGGAGAACTATTTGCGAACAACAATCATACACAATTTCTAAAAGATATCATTTTTGACTGAGTGATCGCATTTACAGTGCTGAAAACGTATGACGTCACATTTTAAAGCTTGCGTTTGTTTTTTGCTTTTATTGACAAGATGCAGACATATTAAAGCTCTGTATTTCTTGAGACAAAAATTTGTGACAGCTCTGTATTTCTGAGACAAGAAAAAAATTCTGTCCAGAATCATGTCTTTTTTATTTATGTTTATCATTTTAAAATTGTGAAATTGTTTGTCTTTCTTTGACCTTACCTTGCTTTTAAAAAAGTACTTCTTGTACATGGAGTTGGGTCGTAAAATAAGTATCACTATCGCGTTCTACGTATACAATGATCCATAGGGCTTTTAAGTGTTACATCGAGGTTCCAACAGCTGATTGCGCTAGTGCTTAAGATATGGGGGATTCGCTTTGAGCCTCAATTCTGGTACACTTATTGTTTTCAGATGCCCACAAGATATGTTATGGAGTAAAACCAGATGCTTGTTTTCATTTTGATCCATTTTGTCTGCAATAATGTTAGGGAGTTATAAGGAAAAGCGGATAACTTCGGTANGTGGGGGGTCGCGACCCCCCGACCCCCGTCGGCGACGCCCCTGTTAACTGCCGTTCTGGATCCGCCTCTGTCCTCAGTGGGCAGTAATCATACTGCCCTAGCAAAGTGGTCAGTATGCATACTGACCGGGAGGCCGGTCAGTATTATTACCATATGCCGGGGATATCAAAATGCATTGGCCGGAGAGGTGTGGTACAACTTGGTACAACGAAAAAGCCATAGGGCAAATTTGTTGTACCAGAGCGCGTGAAAACATTGTGTGTGATAAAATTAAGACTGGAATTCTGAAAGCTTTGTCGACTTCGCTTCCAAGACTTCTTCAATTTTATCAAAATCAAAGTCTACCTAAACAAAAATAAATTCACTTCTTTCTGGTAAGGACCTATGTCATGGATTAAAAACATGATTGAAATATATATATATATATATAATATATATATATATATATATTATATATTATATTTATTAAACACATTAAATGACATACACGGCATATGGTAAAAATCATACCCCACTTGGCCGGGCATAAAATTGTCAAGACCTCTGTGCTTTCTTTATTTTTGACCCGGCCTTCGGCCTCGTTAAAATCAGAAAGCTATCTCGTGAGAGAGTACAACCGGCCTCATGCGGTATTATATAATCTGACCGGAGCCAGTAATTCATACTGCCCGAGTTTTCATATTGGCCCGTAACCATATATATATATATATATATAATATATATATATTATATAATGTGAGAAATAATGGACAACAATAAAGTAAAAATGCAATTATATTTGTAATTTCAAACTTATAGCGCCATGGAATTCCGTCTGCATTGTAATCGATTGTTTTTGTGTATCTTTTATGTACTGATGAAGATGTTATATCGAAACGCGTCTACATAATATAGAATTACTTTATTGTTGTCCATTATTTCTCATATTTGTCGAGATGAACAATCCACATTTGTCAAATGGCAACAAAGGTAATACTGTTACTACGACAATCGAATTCAATGCTAGACGAAAGATTGCGAGCGCTTGTAATCGTTTGATATTTCTAAAGAAATGCATTATAATTTGTAATTTTTAAACTTATAGCGCCATGGATCGTCTGCATTGTATCGATTGTTTTGTGTATCTTTTATGTACTGATGAAGATGTTATATTCGAAACGCGTCTACATAATATAGATTAATTTAATTGTTGTCCATATATTTCTCATAATTTGGTCGAGATGAACACAATCACATTTGTCAAATGGAACAAAGGTAATACTGTTACTACGACAATCGAATCAATGCTAAGAGACGAAAGATTCGCGAGCGCTTGTAATCGTTTGATATTTATAAAGAATGCTATTAAATTTGTAAATTTTCAAAACTTTAAGCGCCATGGATCATCTGGCATTGTATTCGATTGTTTTGTGTATACTTTTATGTACATGATGAAAGATGTTATAATCGAAACGGTCTAACATATATAGAATTACTTTATTTGTGTCATCATTTCTCATATTTGTCGAGATTGAAACAAAATCCACACAATATATATACTATATATATATATATATTATTATATATATATATATATATATTATATATATATATATTATATATAATATATACATATATGTAATATATGTTATATATAAATATATATTTATATATATATAACATATTTATACATATATGTATATGTATATATATATATATATATATAACAACGAAAAAAAATAATAAAAAAAAACGCAAAAAAGTTACAACGCAAAAACCGTTGGGCATATTTGGGTAAATTTAAAAAGTCAAATTTTGTGATGTTTCGCATACGTCAACTCCACTGTGATTTTCACCACACTTCGTTTTCGTTATTTGAACGGTAAATACGGCCTTGATTTGAACCGTCCGCCACCGAAAGATATTGACTTGGTCAATTTTGAAATGGTTGTAAATTTTCCTTGTTAGTTTTCATTGGATTTCCATTTGAAAGTAATGCAGACACTGGTCTTTAAAAGGTCTTCATATCAACAACTTCAACATCAATAGTTTCAGTCAACTTCAAAAGTCACTGGTCTTCAAATTACAAAACACCCATAAGATGCTTTGTGAGAATAAAAATGTGTTGATGGGTGGCTGGTCAGTGTACATGCAATCAACAAATATGTGGCACTTTTTGGGGTTGACGAGAAGCTTGGTTTCCCAAGAAACATTATTGGCCATTACTTTGTGAATTTTCATTGGATTTCCATTAAAAAATAATGCATACACTGTTCTTTAAAAGGCTCAACTTGATATAGATGGAAAATAAATATCTTTGTTAATTGTGAACAGATTTCCCCCTGAAAAAACACATCGATGCTTCATGATAAAAATGTGTTGATAGGTGGCTGGTCAGTGCTCATGCGATAATTATATCAACAAATATGTGGCATTTTGGGAGGTTGACGGAGAAGCTCGGTTTTCAACAAAATATGATTGGCCATTAATTTGTGAATTTTCATTGGATTTTCATTTGAAAAAATGCATACAATAGTCTTCAAAAGGCCCAACTGTGCATTGGTGGGACCATTACCTGGTATTTACAATATTTCTTCCGCTATATTAAGCATATGGAGCATTAACTAATGAATTTCACTCAATGGCGAATCACCAATGGCAAATTCACTCTAATGTGGATATATGTGTGTATATAAATAATCTTTGTCAATTGTGAACGATTTCAATTAAAAATCACCCATGGATGCACCAGGAAGAATACAAATGTGTGGGCTCATTGGATGGCTGGTCAGTTGTTTTATGCATATAACAACAATGATTGGCATTTGGGGTGGTTGACGGAGAAGCTCAGTTTTCCAGAAACATTATTGGCCATAACTTTGTGAATTTGCATTGGACTCTCATTTGAAAATAACCGCATACACTGGTCTATCAAAAACGGGCCCGATCTGTTGATGGGTTTCCCTACCGGTACCTGCAATTTTCTTGGCAATAGAAGGCATATCCAGATTTGCAGTACTTGCAGTAGAATAATTTCACTCGATAGGCATATCACAAAATGGGCAAATTCACTCTGGTGTGGATATAGTTTTAAGCAGCTATCTTTGTCAATTGTGAGTCGATTTCCAATTACAAATTACCAAAACATGCTTAGGATAGACCATAGTGCAAACATTAACACATTTTAAATCGCGTCCAATATGATTCGCCAGTCGGGAAACAGCGAACGCAGTTGTTTAAGTTTCTTACGTATCTGATGCAAAGACAGAATTTTGCCGTTCGATGCCTCCTTGTGACGTCACAACTCGTTTTAGTGACGCAAGATTCTTGTGAAGTCATGTGTAAATATATTAATATTTTTCAACTACAACGAACTGCGACTTTTTTCTAGCAAAAATGAGTGCCAGAACCATAACCAGGGCACTCTTCTCCATCATTCTACATACTTTTCCCAATGTGCTTTACTCCCTTTAATGAGTAGGTGAGCGAATAATCAGAATGAGCTTCTGCGTGTGACGCTTGGGAAAATACGGAGCCACAAAATACGGACCAACGACGTAAGTACAGCTGCAGTATGCTCAGAATTCTCAAACCGGTTGCGGAGTTTTGCTACCGCCACCCCATGCGGCCCCGTCTATATAAAAGGAATACATCGTGTGGTAGTCATCAGTTGAGAAAGCGCTGAACTGGTGTCAAGTCGTCTCCAGATTACAGGTGAGTTTACTTTCCTAACTGAAAAATATTGTTGTGCAAGAAGTTATTGAAGCTTAACCATACATATGCGATTGTTTGTCTCAGTACTCTTTTACATTGAGTTGATGGTAAGTATAAAGTGCTCAAAGTACACAAGCGGGTCAATAACTTAAACAGGAAAGATCAGCAGTCGCTGATTCCAGCGATATATCCTACGTACGTCAACTTAAATGACCAATTTTACGGCTGTTACTTTGTGCTACCATTCACTAAGCGTTGTAGCAGTAAAAATATGCGGGTAGTATTTTTTCCGAGCAATTTATTGAATGTATCTTACGTTGACATTGCTAATCCAAGTAAATAGATATTGACGTACTGTAGACCAATATCTTATAGGCGTTATCATTGGCTTGACCACCACTTCAACCTTAATAGCCCAGGCGAGCAAAAGGTTGCACTAGTAATATTCTACTGTAACATCATGACCAGAAGATCCACAGCAGGCTTGATGCTATATTTACTTTTAAAAATAAATCATCCTCATTACCGTTTTAACGTTTCCAGATCTCAATCATTGAAGGCTTGCCGTCATTCCTGTCCTTGTTGGTGGCCTTGACTGCCAGTCGTGCGGTTCGTCTCCTTCCCACGTGGAAGAGCTACCGAAATGCTGGCGCCGATTCAACCAGCACAGACCTCTGGTTTGTTTGGCACCACCGCAGATTCAGCAAAGCAAGCTGTAGCTGGTGTAAGTACAACAACTGCAGCTTCACATTCAAAGCACTGTACCTTGCGATGCGTGATGTCATTTCGCGATGGATTTTCTTACTTGAACGATATTCATATGTGACTTGGATATTCAACAATCCTGTTTAGACTTTGTCAAGCTCGTGTCTACAACACTATTAGTGTGTTATATAGCAAAAGCAAGAAAGTATATGCAGTCTTAATAACCAGTTTGGTGTGCTTTCAGGGCACGGCCTCCAATGGAGGATCATCCAACAACGCAGCTAGAAGCAACGTTTTCCAGGCCACAGGAGGCCGCGGAAGTGTCCAGAATGCGAACAAACCAAGCCTTAGCAACCAGCAGGGTGGCCGCCGCGATTTTCTTAAAGTCGGATGATTTGTTTGTGTAGCTGCTATTACACGCCCAGTAAACAAATCCTGTGAGATGCTGGATATGTTGAAGTATGAAAGTCATTGTCACAACAAACTGATTTGTGCATTGCCAGGTTTACCTTGCAAGGAAATTAGGCGCGGATCCAGGATTTTGGTCAGGGGGTGGCGCTACATACACAAAGTTGCGCCCTCCAGACGCGCCCTGCAAGCGACATGAGCGCGACCCGGCTCAGGGGGAGGGGCGCCTTAGCGCCCCCTAGGTCCTCGCCTGGAAATTATGAAGTGTAATAAATACCTGAGTACACTGCGAGATGTTTCAATACAGGGTTGTGCTTGACTCAGAGTCGGTGAGTCAAATTTGACTCGAAACTGACTCTTCTCAACTTGAGTCAGAGTCGAGTCACTTAATGCAAATAGTGGGTATTGAGTGCCAGTCGAGTCACACGGAAGTCGCTTGAGTCAGAATGGAGTCAGAATCGAGTCTCATGGATATCGATTGAGTCAATGTTGAGTTGCTTGGATGCTGTTTGAGTCGAAGCCGAGTGGACTTGTCATCTTAACCCTCGCACCGACGGGGGGCGGATATCCGCCCCCCCACAGGTTTTTCCGGACTAGCGGAAAAAACGGCTGCGCGTAGCGCCACCAAATTTTGTATAGCTGTTTGGGCATCAATTTCGCACACTTTCTAAAAAAATTGACTTCCTCACTTTCAAGGTCACGTTGTCAGGTCACATTAACTGACCTGACCTCAAGTCACTTTTTGTCACGTTTTTGTAAGTTTGACATCTTGCCGAAGCCACAGTGCGTGAACAAACAGTTTGAACCACAGTGTGTAATTCCGCTGCCTTCGATATCTTACAGTCGTTTAATCTTGATTTTTATATCGGTGACCTGAGTTCATGAATTCAATATTTTGAGACCTCCCATTATTAAGTCTAGGAGAAAATTGAAATGCCACAATCGAACAAAACCTGGCTTAAAGGTCAGTTTGTCGTCCTAATCCACTATCTGAAACCAAAGTATAGAATGCAAGTTGTATTTGTCTTTCCGTGACCTCGTTTTAAGTCAAATCCAATGTGCCAAAAGTCATATGGTTTTTGTACAATAAACTCATGTTCTACGTTAAGATTAGAGTACTGGGTTGCACCATTCTGTTCTCTGTGTCAACCTCCATCGATAGACGTAAAATTTGACTGACCTTGACATCCTCAGGTCAGGTTCAGCGTCAATTTTTAGTTTGACCATAGCTACGATCAAACAAATGGTTCGATGCACCGTGATGTGAGAATATGATGTGGCAAAGATGGATCCTCTAACCTTAAAACTTAAGAAGTATAACAAAAAACTTTTTCAGTAAAATTAGAGCAATTTTGACCTTCGCTGACCTCTGAGCCTTAACTAATTGAACCATCTCAAATCTTGAAGACAGTTGGCGAAAGAATGTTTCAAGAGCAATGCAGTGCTTTTTTCGGATGCTCCTAGCTATGTAAGTTACTGAGGCTAGCCCGGATTAGTGAAAGCAGTGCCTCAAAGTTATACTCGAAATATGGGAAAATTGACTTTTTTTACTCTGGGTGACCTTCAATATTGACTTGATCAAAAAACATAGCTAAAGTATTTCGTTAGTACTCGTTCAGGCCTACCTCAAAGCCGTTTCCGCTTCTCGCTACGTTGTGTAGTTTGGAGATCTCTGGGGGGGAGGGGCGCTTATCGCCCCCCGTCGGTTCGAAGTTGGTTCAGACCCCCGTCGGTGCGAGGGTTATGAGTCAGTCACATCTGATGAAAAACAAATTTAGGAGCAACTTATTAATATACGGCTATACAAAATGTGCTGGCGTCAGGGGGTGATTTCAGGTTCTTTTGAATAAATTTGGTGATGATTTAGTTATTATTATTATACTTAAAATGAATTAAAATAAAATTGTATGGCCTGATGATTTTTTTTTTTTTTTTGACGAAGGCTGTCTGTTAAAAGGAGAAACGTTTGAAAGCTCTATACATCCTTGTGCCTTTTGAGTTGAGTGAAGCAAATGTATTTTTTGATCTGACAGGGGGAGTTTTGGGAACCAGAGTTTGCAGGTGATAGCAGTAGATTTGGGCACTCCAAATCTACCGATACACACCAAAAGCTCAATATTGGACGCAAAATGGCAATATCCCTTAAAGCTATTAGTCAGGCTGGAATGCCGGAAATTCCTGGGCGGCGTAAAGGCACTAGTCGGGCATGACCTGCCTGTTATAAGTTTTATGTTTCAAGAGTAGTTAAAATGCTCACCATTGCTCAAACGGCTCCATGGATATGAAATGCCCGTTTTCAGAGGAATCGTTACCTTCTTAAAAGTGTGTGTGTGTGGGGGGGGGGGGCTTACTACCAGGGGGTGTCAAACCCAGAAGGGGGCGCCGAGGTCTAGTGGGGTGCAAACCCATGATTTGTTGGATTTCACTCAGGGGCGAAATCCAGGAAGTCCAGCAGCTAAAACACGGGCGAATGTCCGTGTTTTTTTTGTTTTTTTGGGGGGGGGGGATCTAGTGACGTATTTTACAATAACGTTAAGTGTGTGTGTGGGGGGGGGGTAGCAGCCGTCTGGCCAGGCATTAGCGAGAAAATTGGAAAGGGGGAGCTGCGTCTCAGTTCAGCTTCAACCTGCATCCGTAGGTATCTCCGATCGACCTTTTTTGTGGATGGGGGACAAAGATGGTTCCAGGGTCCTTGGGGGGGGGGGGAGTGACCCCTTACCCCTGGATCCACCCTGATTTTATTTGCCTAATTTGCCGACCCTCTTTCATATTAAAAAATGTGAGGTGGTGCACCATGACTATGTAAGGTGAGATTAAAAGTAGCATGATGCTCATTCTTAAAAGAAAGATACAGAACTAATAATTAGATAATATTTCGTGCGCGGCACTTCCTCAGATCTGACAGTTAAATACACATCAGAAAATCAAGCCAAGAAGGAATAAGTGGACATCGGAACGTGACAAATACACTACAGGAACCCAAAATTTGAAGAATATACAGAAGCCAAACATTTGCGGGCTACAACAAAATTGCGAACATACATAACCCATACACACTCATACATGCATCAATATAATAACAAACAAACATAGTCCATTGATATACAGATGCAAAATCATGTCACTCTAAAGAAAAGTTCGAATTCAACCTAAGAATCCAGGAATCAAAAAATTTAAGTGTTAACCCTATTCCCTGCGGCTGCCAGGAATTACGTTAACCTTGCGGGGGGGGGGCTAGATCCGCCCCCCCCAGAGATCTCGAGAACGCTCGGCCGATTTCGATGGGACAAACACCATTCGATTCGTCGTGACCAAATCTTTCTTTTTGGATCCAGAAATTGCTTTTTTGGCATGCAAAAAACGTTTTGGAGCTTTCAATGTCATGTTCGTCAATGTGTGAAGGGGACAAGTACAAAAACGAAAAATCATAGGCGCACTCAGGGATAAAAAATGGGGATAATTTTGAATGAAAAATATGTGCTNTTCAGATCTGACAGTTAAATGTACATCAGAAAAACAAACCAAGACAGAATAAGTATACATCGGAACGTGACAAATACACTCCAGGAACCCAGCATTTGAAGAACATACAGAAGCCAAACATTTGCGGGCTACAGCAACATCGCGAATATACATAACCCATACACACTCATACATGCATCAATATAATAACAAACAAACATATTACATTGATACACAGATGCAAAATCATGTCACTTTAAAGAAAAGTTCAAAATCAATCTAAGAAAAGTTCGAAATCAACCTAAGAATCCAGGGAGTCAAAAAAGTTAAGTGTTAAAAGTGCTTGATGAGAATGGGACTGGCTAAAGTAAGCACCATGATGAAGTATTTTTGTTTAAAGCTGTTTTTTATTTCTAATCCCAATTGATTCCGTGACTCTTAGGTAGGCTTCATCCTTACAGGTGTGTACAATTTTGATTTTGAAGTCGTCATTCTTTGGCTGTGTGTCGGAATGCGTTGCTAAAATATGATCACCTAAATCGGTGCATTTTATCTTGTTCCTGGCATTCCCTAACTGCTCCATAAATCTGGTTCTTATCATCCGTCTAGTTTTCCCCACATATTTAAAGCAACACATATGGTTTACATATGTGTTGTTTCACACTGGTTTCACATGACAGACGAGCAATCCAGTATGTTGACAGGATTGGTCACGTCTATTTGCTTCCTTTGCGATGAATATGCGCTGCCGCTGAGTGGATTTACATCACCTTAAAATTAGACCGAACTAAATAGATGTATGAATAAATGAATGAATGAATGAAATACTTAATTAAAACATAAATAAGTAAATGAATGAATGAATGAATAAATAAATAAATAAATGAATGAATGAATGAATGAATGAATGAATGAATGAATGAATGAATGAATGAATGAATGAATAAATGAATGGATGAATAAATGAGTGAATAAATGAATGAATAAATGAATGAATAAATGAATGAATGAATAAATGAATGAATAAATGAATGAATAAATGGAAGAAAAAAATAGATGAATGAACAAATAAATAATGAGTAAATAACTGAATGAATAGACGAATGAATGAACAGATGAATCCATTGAACGAATTTTAATTCAAATTCCACTCACCTTATCACTGCACCTCCGAATGACTCCAAAATGTACCTAGATTGATGCACTCAGCACTGCGCAGTGCGCTCCTCTCAAATGAAGGTTCACACCGAGGTGACCTGAGACGCTGAGCCGGTGTCGGAGCTCGTTTGTCAGTGTGGCCGAGGGCGGCCGCTGCTGGCTCTCCGGTGCAATCGTGACCAGTCGGGGGTCCGGGTCGACTGTGCGCAGTGCGCGCCGAGTGGGGCCGGCCGACAGAACCGGCACTGTACGCGCGCTGTGAGGGACGGACACTCGGCGGAGGTTCACTCGGCGGAGGTTCACTCGGACTTGGCGGCTCCGTGCCGGTGGCGGTGGACGGTGGAGGCGCGCAGACGGTGGAGGAGCGTGAAGACCGAGGAGTGAAGGAGGGAGGCTGCTAAGCTGCCACCAGTTTTAGTCGGTGAGGTGCTCTATTTTTGTTGCGCGGTATTTGTTCGAGGATTTGCATGTTGTTTGTCTTGGAGCGTCTTTCGGCCTCGCGTTCGATCACCGTCATTTTGTTACGTTTAAATTATACAAATATTAACCATTAGTTTTGTTTTACCGTGTGTTTTCAATCCTGACACGTCACTTTTCTAAGCATATTTGTTTTATATTTAGATGGTAGAAAGCAAGTTAAGTAGAAGTTTTTATCGGACAATTCTGACCGACGCCCGTCGGATCATATTCCCCAATTTGTCCTTATCTCAGCATTTCTATGTGAGCTTTTCGACGGTCATGGTCTCAAGTTATCAATAACCAGTGCGTTGCAGGATAATGATGCATGCCGAAATAGCCTCGTGGGCTCAGCTGTCCAGAAATTAGCATTAATACGCATCACCAGTGGGTGTTAACGTCTAACGAGCAGCATCTGTCTATCGGGACTCCTGATCGTGCCCTTAGTTAGGCTCCAGTAATTTCCCCGAGGACAGTCTGCGTCGCTTCCCACGATTGACGAGCGCCTTAGGCATTGCCTACGCCCTCATGCAAAGTAACGAAGACTGTAATTGAAGTTAGCCTACCATCAAAGCGTTCCTAATGGGTGCGCTCTGTATTTTCTGAGGCAACGATGCAGAGCTCAGTAAAGGCTTGTCTTCCAACCGTTTAAGTGACGGAGCAACCACTTACAGAACGACCAGGGAAATGTGTCACGTTGAAAAACTTGGTCGGTCGTTTGGTTTACATTGGCGTTGTTACATGTGTTGTACGAGTTGACATGTCTCGCGTGACTTATTGTGTGAAACTTGTAGCTGTTTTCCTACATTATATTCTGCGCTTCATTAACCGTCATTGAATGATAGAAGTATTTTATGTGTTGATTTTGTACTTTCTTGCAAGGAAATAACACTAATCGCGACGGTTAGGTGTCTAATTATTTTCAATGAGTGTTGCAGGAAGGAGGTTTACCTTCAGAAATAGCAACTGATATTTGTATACATGAGCTTCATTATCCTTAAATAAAAGCATAAAAAGTACAACTACTTCAATTATTTTCATACCTAATGTTTCGGTGCGCCTTGTTGTATTTTTACAGTTCTTCTTGGTGTGTTCTGTAGGTATTTATCTTTCGATATAATCAGACAAATGTTTTGATTATAGAGAACATTGTTCTAAATCCTAGTCATTGATTCAGTATATTACATATTTTACAACTATTTCGAAACCTTTCAGAGGTTATTATTTTCCTGTTCACAATGAAAACAAATGTGAGATGTAGGCACGATTGCATTTTTTTATTATTATTATTGGGAAATCGGGCGATTAGCTGTTAGAACGTTAACAACATTGGTCAAGCACTATGGCAATCGAGTTCAACAAGATATTATTACCAAGATAACACATGCATTTTATTGAAGTAACAATTTTTTCCAGATTTGTACCTGGATCCCGAAGTTGGATCTGAGATTCCAGTGGATCCCTCAGTATAAAATGCACGAAGATATTGTATCCCAGTGGATCCCTCTGCATAAAATGCATGAGGATATGGAATCCCTCTGGATCCCTCTGCGTAAAATGTTCAGGATCTTGGATCTCAGTGGATCTCTACTTTAAAACGAGCCTTAAATCTCGAAACAATGATGCAGGGGCTGACATCAGAATTTATGGTATCTATTTTGTAGAACTGTACTATGCAGACAATTTGTACCTGCAAATTACCTTGTATAACTTGCACCTATAAGCAAACATAGATATTGCAATACATTTTCCAATATGATGAAATTAGCAAGAAGGTAGCCACCAGTGTGCCTGGATCCCGAAGCTGGAATTGGGATCCCAGTGGATCCTTAGACATAAAATATAACAGGATTTGAGATATTTGTGGATTTCTTGACTTATTGTGTACTTGGATCTGATGTCTCATGTGGATCCCGGGACACAGGACACAGATATTCAGATCTCAGCTGGAACCCGGATCCAGGCACATGTCTGAAAAGACAGACCACGAACCTGTAAAATACAAATAAAAAACTGAGATGCAATTTAAAACACAATATAAATTGAGGGTACAAAAATATTGGGAACAGAGCAACACTATTTCAGCTACCATATTCAAAGCATATCGTTGGACATGCTCGTTTTGTGGCACACCTTGATCAGAAAAGTTGGTATAACTAACTGCAGGGTATCGCCAAATCGGCTGTATTTGCACCTCTAAATCCACGATGTGTATCGCTGCCACCCTCGGTTGGCAGCGCGTGTGTGGCGGCTCTCCTGAGAGCCCGTCCCTGACAGTCCCTCCCGGATGTCACATCGGGATTCGGCACCAATATATGCAAGGGCAGCGGCGCCATCCATCAACCTGCAAACCTCTGTCAGGGCGGAGTACAAGATAAATACTGGGCCGGCTTGGCCGTGTCACTCCTGCTGGCCTCCATGACCCAGGCCATGACTAGGGTCACCCCCTCCCACAGCGCACGTTAACAGCCGGCTGAGGGTGTCACCTCTGTCCTGCGACATCATGACCGGGGTCAATCCTGCAGCGCACTTTGAACGCGGCCCAGGGGGTAACTAGCTGTATGGTCCATAGGGGAAACGCGGACCGAAATAGGAGGTGTATGTAGACCACTGATATGGAAACAGAGGTCGTTTTAGCAAGAAGTTATATATAACTTGGTAAGACGGACATTATTCGGAGTGGTTAGAAGAATGCACCACGCTTGTTAAAAATGTTAAGAGTCCACGTGTCATCAATTGGTACGGTGTCTTATATATTCTTAAATTCTGGAATGTTGTTCAATTATGTTCTTGCACTCTAATTACAAATATGGTGATGGCCTTGTGGGGCTACAATTTGCTCAGCAGTTTGTAGGTAACGCACATTCAATGAGGCTGAATATTTTGCTTTGTAACATATGTTCCTGTGTCAAACGTCCGACATTCAACATCTAGTTGGGAAACAAATGGATACCGAAACCGTTCACATTGACGGTGTTTACACTGAAAAAACGTGTCCTGTCGATTGTATCGGACTGGCGATGGCTCACCCATGACAGAGGGAGAGTTATGTTGTTGCTGTTATTGGGGTTTTACAGCGGCGCGACCTCGCTAGATGTCAACATATGCTGTCGAGTGTCGGGAGCTCCCACCCTGTTCCAGGATATAAGAGCGGTCAGAGCATATACTTGTACCACAGATAACATGATACCTGGATTGGACACTCAATTTTCGGCCACTTATTGCAGAGCCGAAATGTGAAACGGAGCTGTTAAACTGATACATTTTTTGTATCGGCTCGTGCAAATGCGAGTCCAGCACCGTCATTCACTGCTGTGCTTTGCAATAAGAGGTCGAAAACGTAGTGTCCAATCCAGGTATCATGTTATCTGTGCTTATGCTGAAGATCTGGTGGAAATCGAACCCTGATCCCAGGGCGGCCAGACCATACCTTATGCTGGAGATCTGTTGAGAAATTGAGCCCTGATTACAGGTGTAGGAAGCAGTGATGATGCCCTGCGCCAGCTTACCGCTCAGGGAAGGATAATGTAATGGTTATGCCCTGCGCCATCTTACCGCTCAGGGAAGGATAATGTAATGTTCATGCCCTGCGCCAGCTTACCGCTCAGGGAGGGATAATGTAATGGTTATGCCCTGCGCCAGCTTACCGCTCAGAGAGGTATAATGTAATGGTTATGTCCTGCGCCAGCTTACCGCTCAGGGAGGGATAATGTAATGTTCATGCCCTGCGCCATCTTACCGCTCAGAGAGGGATAAATGTAATGGTTAATAAGCCCTTTGCGCCAGCTTACCGCTCGGGAGGGATAATGTTAATGTTCATGCCCCTGCGCCATCTTAACCGCTCAGAAGAGGGTAATGTAATGGTTTATTGCCCTGCGCCATCTTACCGTTCAGAAGAGGTATAATGTAAATGGTTTATACCTGCGCCAGCTTACCGCTCAGAGAGGGATAATTGTAATGGTATGCCCTGCACCATCTTTACCGCTCAGGGAGTGGATAATGTAAGTATGCCCTGCGCCAGCTTACCGCTCAGAGAGGGATAATGCTAATGGTTTTATGCCCTGCGCCATCTTATATTCCGCTCAGAGAGGTATAATGCTAATGTTATGCCCTGGGCCCCCCCGGGGGTGCCAAGGGGGGCTTTAAAAAAAAAAACCGCTCAGGGAGGGATAATGGAATGGTTATGAACCGCCAGGTATCTGTCTTCATAAGTACGATTATTCGGTGTGGGGGAAGAGGGCTGGCATGTCCTGCCCATGGTTCTCAAACTACCTGTCTGCAGCGGTTTTCTCGGTTTTCCTCTGAGCAGCAGATTCTCGATGTGTCTGTCGGCAGCAGATCCTCGCTCTCGACTCCCCTTTCAGGAGCTGCAGCAGGTGACACATGGGCGTTGGGCAGTCATTGATCGGTGACGAACCTGCTGAGGCCTGAGATTGCTAACTGATCGGTACTGAGGAAAACCGCTGGAAAATTAGTCTGTCCTCCCAGCGGAGTTACCTCTGTTGGTTGCATAATCGCTCTGCCCACTGCAGGCCCTCTCACCCTGGCTCCTGTCATCTAGGGCTGATGACATGTGACCTCGTAAATGCTGCACGTCAGCTACAGCGAAGCCTTGTGTTAAGCGACAAATAATGAAATAATGTTTGGCGTCATCATGTAGAAGATAAATCTCTGTTGACGTGGACTCATTATATGTGCGGAGCCTGCGCGTCTCAGTCTCACGTCCGGTTAGCTCGAAGCGCACGCCATTTTGCGCCAAACGAGGAGTTACGAGGACACTATATTAGCTGTCATCACGTCCATGATGTTATTACTGGAGTTATTACCCTGCCTTTTCCAACGCTGTGGGCAAAATATGTGATTTAAACAATTCCTCGGAGAAATCGTCAACAACCCGTGGTAAACCACAAAAATAGACATTTTCACTCTATCATTTGTATGTTATATTCAGGTGATAATTGTTAGATGCAATGCAAATAGAAACAAAAAAGGTTTGTTATTGACTCTAATGAATCTGCTTATGCGTGAATGTGCGTGTCATTGTCTTTGTGGAAGAATAGAATGTGTCGTATGTATTGTATTGTATTGGATACAGCTATTTGTCATCCTTCAATATATTCTCCGAGACCCGGGTGACTTGCAAGTAGAACGCGAACGCATGCTGTGGATATGATGTGCTAACATATACGTTGGTGAATAGACAATCAAGAAAAGCTCTCCCTTCCCTTCCATATGAGCAATGAGCATCGTACCAAACCTTGTCTAACGATATTCTTTGTACGGGGAGAACAGAAGCAAGTCATGGCACCCCATGCCCAAAGTGAAAATGCTACAAATATGGGGGCAGAATAGGTGTGCAAATGGTGTTAAGCATTCATCCACTAAAAATAAATTGTCATCTCTGCATTGACTTTGAATGACTTTGAAGTGGCATGCCAACTTTGGGTTTTTCAACCAGTCATTCTAATAAAGCACAAGTGTCCTGAGATGCAAATAGCACGCCGTCACTGAATATGTATTCGTCCTTATTGCTGGAAGCTGGGCTGACTCATACTCAGCCTGCAGCGGACAAAGAGCCTCCTTTTCAGGACAGCTGCAGCGCAGTTGCTAGGTCCCTGTGCTGTATCATAGGCCACTTTGATTCCACATGTAGCTTCTCGACGAAATATAATACAAAAAACATAATTGCGTTCATCGTCGTATGTACGTTCGCGCTTATATTTGACAGCAGCAAGTCTGCACACCAAATCTGCGACAAAATAACACTTGTTCCAGTCTTGTTGGACATCAAGGCTATGAATTATGCAAGCCGTCGCTCACAGGCACCTGCTTGCATGACAGCATGAATGCAGAGAGGCTGCCCGATTTAATATGCAGAGGGTAAACTTAACCCAGTACATCATCAGCTGGCTTACCAAGGGCGGTGCAACGGTTAACGACTGGTACATACGATCATGGGTGGAGGGAGAATCGTTTACATAGTTGATGTGACCGGCGGCTCGAGCCTTCGAGAGCAGCAGCCCACTGGTTACACTCACCTGTTCCACTCACCTGTTGGGGCTCCCATCACTCTCTTTGGATATTTCAGGAAATTAAGGAGGGCATAGGAAGGAACCCACAAACATAAGACACAGCAGGCGGCTCTAAGCTCAATGAGAAATAATGGTGCTGCTATTTTAAAAAATCAATTGAATATTAATAAAAGTGATTTTTGTACTATCATCCACGAAAACATACTTCATTTTAGAAACAATTCAGACAAATTCTTACTCGGTATAATCTGCTTCCTGCCTTTAATTATATATATATATATATATATATATATATGATATGCCGGTAGTCAGCACCTACTTTTCATCAGCGTTTTTGGTCATCACTATCAACGTTTTTTGGGGGGAGGAGGGCTAATTTATATTGCTGCCCCTGTTGAGTGTGGAATGGGAGGGGAAGGGGCTTTGTCCCTCCCCTGGATCCACCAGAGGGTGTGACCATGGCCATTGTCCATACCTGCCATACTACGTTCTCCGCGCATGTATACGACATCCACACTGCCAACTGGACGAGACTCATTAGTTCGACTACTGACCACAATCCCGACTGGGATTAATAGTCCAGGTCAGACCAATCAAGTGGCCCTCAAATGGTCACATGATCCATCCCTGGACGTGCTCCAGAGGTGACCGCCAACAAACACAAACCAGCGACGTCATGAGGCCTGTGACGTCATTGAAATCTGACAGATGTAGCGTGCGCGGTCCGAAACACCCCGTGTGGGATGGCTGTACGACAAGGTAGTTCCGGCAGATTCGCCACTGCTGTACGCTAACGGAACATGTATGACGCAGGTCTTTCTCATAGAGAAGAAAGCGTCCCCGGCATGCATGACAAGTCAGGTACAGTAACATTTTTAAAATGTATTAGATTAATGATGACCCTGAATACTAAGCAGACGCCAGCCAAAGGTATGCATGCAAATTGCAATGGTCATTTGTCAAACAAACCGCAACGCTACCCCGTCAGATAACATTTTTTTATCCATCAGATAAGCTACCACGGTCTAGGTCATATGACAAACAGCACGGATCGTAAAAATCTATGAAACCTAGTGACCGTTAACCAAGCATTGGCTGGGGTCTCAGCCGAACGTCATTGCCTGGGGGGAAGCGTTATTCGCCCCCTCGTTATCTTCCGAACCAATAACCGCAGTGAAAAGCGCAATTCGGCACTCAAAAGCTCTCAATGAGACCACTCTAAAGCACATGCGAAATTTCATAAATAATGTCACATGTCAGGTCACAGTCAGGTCAAAGGTCAAATGTTTGATATGTGAATTTTTGGACCATACTTTCCACACGAAGCCTTAGATTGGGACTATTATCGCACAAGGTGCTCTCAAAGGTGTAATGCATTTCACGTATAAGCAAAAGTTAAATTGTAAGCAAAAATCATGGCTTAAACCAGGTCACTATTGGCAAGAAGTCATGCGACACATGTTTTATGGGTTATCTTACACATATAATTCGATTGTAGCAGCCATTTGCACACCTGACCCGTTACCAGGTCAAGGTCAGGAAAAAATGTCAAACTATGAATTTGATAAGTTTAAATACAAATTGTATGCTTCTTAACCAGTTGTCTCCGAAATACAGTGATGCCGTTTATTGTTCTGTATATTGTAAAAAACATACTTTAAAAAATGACGTCATGAGGCCCTTAATCTTAGAGAGGAGTCAGTAATTCAAAAATAAAGATATTGCTTTGAAATTTGGTTTTGGTATTGTACTATTGGTTCCAAATTAAGCGTCCCGCGGGGCTGGCCGGCACAGCAGATAAAAGGAATATACCGCCTTGGGAAAAGTATATTGAATGATTGAGATGATTGCCAAGATGAGTGGCACCCATCTCCATCATTCCACATACGTTTCCCAAGGCGGTATATTCCATTTACTGCCGTGCAGGCAAACCTAGTGGGACGCTGATTTTGGAAGCAATAGAACATATGTGTCTTTCATGCATATCTCCCGGTTTTGTGAAAATGTTAAAAGATGTTGTGTTTGAGGACATTTCCCCCCATTTTTTGGGGGAGTCAAAATAAAAAATCCAAAAACTTCGAGGTAACTATTTTCTACCGCTTGTTATTCGCTATCTTTTGACGTTTTGTATTGCATTTTGCTTTAGGAAAGGACTTCATACAGCCTCTTTGAGTTAAGCTGATATTTGCGTCAAAGTCGTGTGTAGTAACGTCACTATATATATTTTATATAACTTTTTTTTAAAGTTTTTGCCCTGAAGACTTCAAATCGATGTAGGAAAAGGTACCTGCAGTTTCTCGTTGATAGAACTGTTCGTTTTTGAGCTATTGTAATACTAGTAAAGCATGCATGGCATGAAGCAGACGGAGCGAGTTATTTCATTTGTGTCCGGCAACTTATCTGATAGGCAAAAGCATCGTTGTTTGTTGAAATAGTAAAACAACACTAAACCTGCACCTTTCCTGTGGATTTAAGTTATTTTATTTGTGATTCTCACCTGCGGAGGGTGAATTCGAAGTCAAAGCACGTGATTATCCTGCATCGATTTTCAGTTTTGTTTTCTTTGGATGGTGAAGTTTCTTCAAGTTGTGAAACTATTTTCACGTAGCCTATACCATGTGTTATTTACATCAAGTTATCAGTGTATACTTTTAAAAATCATGGCAGTGAAACGTAGTTATCCTGAACCCACGCAAAGCAACGAGCAAGCAAAGCCAAGCAAGCACGCAAGCAAGCAAGCACAGCAAGCAAGCAAGCAGCAAAGCAAGCAACGACGAAGTTCCTGATTTTGGCCCATCTGTAGACCTACGTAGTGAGGCCGCTTTCGCGCCTCACTCACTCCGTTCTGAAAAAACTAGTAAGGGCATGTAGTGTAGATAGTCTAGACGGAGCGAGTTAATTTCATTTGTGTCCGGCAACTGATAGGCAACAAGCATCGTTGTTTGTTTGAAATAGTAAAACAACACTACCTGCACCCTTTCTGTGGCATTTAAGTTTATTTTTAATTTCTGATCTCTCACCTGCGGAGTAATTCGAAGTCAAGAGCACGTGCTTATTCCTGCAACTGATATTCACATTTTTTTTATCTATGGATGGTGAGAGTTTCTTCAGTTTGTTAAATATTTTCACGTAGCCTATACAATGGTGTTATTTTACGGCCAATGTTATCAGTGTATAATCTTTTGCATAAATCAGTGCAGTGAAACGGTAGTTATTCCTGAAACCCACGCAGCAAGCGAGCAAGCAAGCCAAGCAAGCAAGGCAAAGCAAGCAAGCACGACGAAGTCGGATTTGGGCCCATCTGTAAGACTACGTTAGTGAGGCCGCTTCGCGGCCTCACTCACTCCGTCTGAATAAAAATATGAGGGGGAAGGCGTTTTTCGCCCCCCATCCAATGGCGGGTTAATGTGCAACATAGGAGGGCTTCATCCTGTTTATATGCCCACTTTTGTGTTTTCAATTATTTTATATAACTAATTATAATTCGCAGGAAGGCACATATTATACATACACACGACGAATTACACAGAACTTCTGCAGGAAAAGAAACACAGTGGATACACACACCTAAAAGAAAACCCAAGAAAAAGTAACGAAACGAATAGTGGTAAAGAACAAACTCCAAACTGTACAAACTACGCGAAAAGAAAACATGCGAAATACATGCGAAAAGTGTAAAGAACAAAACTCCAGCTTACAAACACGCGAAAGAAACATGCGAAAAAGAAAAGCAACTCTTGGCCAAAGATTGAATGAACAGAAGCGAAACATTTTTTGTTGTTGAATGACCAGTAATTAAATTGGAAGGCTATTCTACGAACAACGACAGTCGAACATATCGACATCGAACATCAATCGAACATCATTGAATCCGCGACTCATTTCTTTATATTAATTGTTTTCTTTGTTATCGTCTTATGTTTTAGGGACCCAGCGTTTATCTTGTAACTTCCTTCAACGAACTCAGTTGTGCGCAGCGCCATTGGGCAGCAGCAAGCATCTCAGTTCTGTAATCCCACACCTACTCAACCATACTTATCCTTATCCGTCTCCTTGCCCATAGTATGTTTTTTTGTGTCATTTTCCCATTCATCATCCTTCGGCATGAAAAAAGCCACCGAATGTATTGTGGATGTCGTTGTAACGTATAAAAAAATACAATAAAAAAATACATACCTACTCATGACCGTGTTTTTCCAGGAAATCAGCCCTGTTCTGTGATATCAACTCCGTGTCGAAACATCAATCCTAAACCGAGATCAACGTACGCCACGGGCTCGGAAGCCGAGCCGGTGACGTATGTCGAGAACTCCGTCCCACTGTGTGTCGGGAAATCAGTCCTCTCCTCTCTGCCGTCGCGTGACAGAGTCTCCGTGGCTGATGAGTTCCGCCGGTGATGGCCACCCGGTCGGGGTTGGAGCGTAGGTCCGGAAGAGGCACGGGTAAGGGGGACAGAGCAGCCCCCCGCCAGGAACGCCCCGGAACACTGATCGCAGATTGCTGCAGCCTTGTTGGGAGATGGAAAGCGATCTCGGCTGCAGGAGTTGAGGCTTGGAATGGAATCGACGAATGGTGGTTGTTCTGAAGGGAAATCATGGTTGTCAAAAGCAGCTGATACGGTCTCAGAAGGCTGGATGGTATGCATATGTTAACTCTGACGTCATCGACTAAGAGTGGCTTCAACAACTGGGTGTTAAAGGTCATGAGTCAGGAGGGTGTTGTCGATAAATGTGTACAGTGTGATTTGTTGTATTGTTTTACAGTGTGATATTGTGATATTGCTTTACAATCAGGATTCAAATACACCAAATCACAATATTTATTAAGGAATATTCACGCCTATAATGATGACAGTGATGTCGAAAGCACGTCCTTTTTAAATAATTCGTATTTGCTCTAAAATAGATACTTGGCATGCTATTTATCATCTTGGCACAAATTTTGACCATAAGGATTTGGACAGTTTCATAATTTCTGGACTAGAATTACTTCCTACAAACATCCAATAGTGTTTCACAATATATTATCATAAATATTCCTCGTAATATCGGTCACCACTAGCTCAGTATTGGATTGCAATTTGCAGCCACTCGCGTTTTGTGAATTCATCGGCTGCCAGGTGCATATTACATGTGATAAGATAGCGACCCATGTCGTTATCTACCGACCACATTCACAACCTTTCTACGGAATTTTACATAATCACTCAACCACTGAGCCTTTAATCACGTACACATTCTTACTTATGGTCACCATTCTCTTTCCAGCTGCATTCAACACAGCTGTTGATCGGAGCTCATTCAGCAGCAGCTTCCGAGGTCACCCGACGTCATTCCGCAGGAGCGGCTGACGTCAACAGGAGCTTCTGATATCAGCAGAAGCGGCTGACGTCAGCAAAAGACGCTGACGTCAGCAGAAGTCACTGACGTCGGCAGAAGCTGCTGATTGCGCACCGCTTCCGTCAGCTGACGCTCCAACATGGCCAACATCAGTGAACTGGTGCCGGCCATGTCGACGATGCGGCCGCGGCGCCCCCCGTACGAGTACCCGGAGTTTGGCGACATCTGGCCCGACTGGTGGCTGCAGATCTGTCTCTACTCGCTGATCCTGTTCCTCAGCGTGCTCGGCAACGTGCTGGTCATCGTGACGCTGATTCAGAACACCAAGATGCGCACCGTCACCAACGTCTACCTGCTCAACCTCAGCATCGCCGACCTGCTCTGCGGCGTGTTCTGCATGCCCTTCACGCTCGTGGGGTCGATACTGAAGAACTTCATCTTCGGCAACTTCATGTGCAAGATCATCCCATTCCTTCAAGGTGAGTGAGCGTGTCACTGTTCTGGCTTGTTGCTACCCGCCTCGCCCCGCAAACCCCATTCAATTACCCACCACTACCAGCATGACCATACAGGCTGCTAGTTACCAAGTACCCACAACTAAATTGTGATACTTCTAGAAGTTGTAGGATAAAAAACAACATTTCATGGAAAAACAACCCTTTCCAATAAACATAAAAGCCATTCAAATCAAAAGTACCTAAAAACAAATGGACACAAATATAGCATTAAATCAAGAGTCTAATGGATCTTTAAAAAAAGATGCTGGAAAGCATCATGTTGGATTATAGTCGGCAAGGACTCTACTGCCATTGAATAAGTCGTGTGTCAATGCACGCTCGCTTACTAACTGAGGTGCCTGTATTTGTTCAAGCATCTCAACTCCATTTTTTTCTTTGTTAATTTATAAAAACTGTGCTATCACCAACTACCCACTTGATCCATGAAATGATTACATGTGCTACCCGCTACCACCCATGTGGGTAGTAACTACCCGGTACACGGCTCACAAACAACACATTAACACTCAAGTACACCTACACGGCTCACGAACAACACATTACCACTGGGCGTGCCTCACATGTCACTTTGTCACTTAGCCAACGCTAACACCGAGCCGGAAATTCGGCTGCCTGCGTCAATACAATACCGGAAGGACCCAACTCGGGGCGGGGAGGAGAGGGGGACAGGAGGGGGAGGAGGGGAGAGACGCGGGTGGTCGTTGGAGCGGTGTTGGGTCGCTGTCGTCGGGCCAAGACGTCAGCGCCGGGGGGAGAGAGTGGTGCGCCAGACAGCTAGGATGGCGGCCGGCTGGACGGCGACGCCAGCGCTGCAGCAAAAACGACGGATGGGTTCTGGCGGCAATGAGCCGCGAGAAAATTAGAGGCGAGATCACCGGGAGCGAGGGAGAGAAGAGGCCAGCGCTGAGAACGGTTTTTGTAATAATGGGATGAACAGTGATGAATGGTGTGGCTTAGCCCGGTCATGACGCGAAAATTACTTATTTCCTGGTGGAAATTCGTGGCTTGAAAGGATCTATTCTTCAGAAATGTGTTGAACCAATCATTTGGAAGGGCGATTTTATTTCACCCTCCCAGTGCTGCTTTTAGAGCGAACAGTCGCCGCGCTGAAACTGTGCATATTGTACGATAAATACAGGAGTTATGTGTGGACAATGCACAGACAGCTGGACAACACAGGAGGTCAGATCCGACAATTGGCCTTGTCGGCAAACAGTGGAAGCAATTTAGCCATGCAGTGTGCCGTGTACACAGCGTAGCCACGCAGCGATGTGCTGGCTCTGGCTGTGCTGAACACCGTCCAACGGAGGGCCTTCTCGATCTACTCCGTCGCTACATGAGCTCTTTTGTGGTTCTGTGGTTTGTGGTTCTCATGACCTATTCAGACGTTATCAGCTCTGAAGCACATGGTTTCAACGTTCATGATTTCAAAATGCGATGATTCTCATGAACTAGCGTTTTACGATTGAGACAGGACCTGAGGTCATGGTTCAGTCAGTTCGGCTTCCTATAGTTCGACCAGAGCTTCACTTCTGCGGCTCAGTTGGCATCTCTGATTTATAGATTCAGCTGGAGCCTATCCGTCCGTTTTCAACATTGCCACACTTTTGCCTTCAGCAGCGTCTGACTTGCCGGTCGAGACAGTAGGCGGGTACCATTTTGTTCACACTTGTTCGCATTGATTCACAACTTGTTCACAACCGTCCGCACTTGCACAGATGTGTGTGTCATCTGTCACCACTGACGTAAGCAGTCGGCGACAGCTGGTGACGGCGTGACCAAGACAAGTGTCTTCCAAGGTGTGTGTCTTGTCTGCGCTCACCCTGAGGCCCGGCCGGGCCGACTTCCGGCACCTGCCGGCCGTTCGGCGCACAGTGGGAGGCATGTTGCGGGCTTGCTGCCTGCTGTTTTTAGCCTGACGCACAGTGGGCTACTAGTTGCGGGTTTGTGCACTCTTGTTGTTGGGAGGCATTCTGCTGACGGGATTGTACTTGTTACATCGTAAGTTTTTGGGTAGTTTGAGTGTTTCCCTTGAGGTTCGTATGAGGCTAACTACGGCACAAAGTTTTGAGTGAGTTGTGTTCTTCACAAGCCTAATTTAATTAGTGGTGTTCTTCACAAGCCTAATTTAATTAGTGAACTCAGACAAACATATTTAATTACTTGTCTGTATTTCAAAACATTTAATTAGCAGTTCCACAACATTTTTAAATGATATAATTACAGCGGCGTGTATATGTAATGTTGAGAATGAGGCAGTGCTCTATACCAGCTATTCAGCACGGCTGAGACGAAGAGCTGTGGACATCATTCCGATTCGGCGGAGCCCGGCACTCCCAGCGGTGGAGCCCGACACTCCCAGCCGTGGAGCTCGGCACTCCCAGCGGCGGAGCTCGGCACTCCCAGCGGCGGAGTCCGGCACTCCCAGCGGCGGAGTCCGGCACTCCCAGCGGCGGAGTCCGGCACTCCCAGCGGCGGATTCCGGCACTCCAGCCGTGGAAGCTCGGCAAACTCCTAGCGGTGGAGTCCGGCACTCCCAGCCGTGGAGCTCGGCACTCCTAGCGGTGGAGTCCGGCACTCCCAGCGGTGGAGTCCGACACTCCCAGCCGTGGAGCTCGGCACTCCCAGCGGCGGAGCTCGGCACTCCCAGCGGCGGAGCCCGGCACTCCCAGCTGTGGAGCTCGGCACTCCCAGCGGTGGAGTCCGGCACTCGCAGCGGCGGAGTCCGGCGGCCGGCGATCCCACCTCCAACATCAGCACAGCACGAGGTCACGCATTATGAGACGCTGCGCCACCATCTCCTCCCCTTTCCTCCCCGATCAATCGATGGGATACTGTCGCGCGAGGCCGGCCGTCACACCGATTAGTGCCCCCAATAGCGGCCGTGTCGCGCGGCCGGAGCAGAAGGAGGTGCGACGTCGTCACGGCGCCAGCGCGGAACACTCGGAGCCCTTAGTCAGCAGGCCGTATGTGGTAGCAATGGCGCGAGGCTGATCTCTTCTGTTCTCTTGTCACTCCATTAACTCTTAGTGGGATTGATGATCTGCTCTCACAACGATTTTCGTCGATGCTGCACTTCATTGTACTGATGCGCCTTTGACTTGCGTCAGTTGCATCCAACTAGTTGTGAGTGCGACCAGAATTGGCAATTTATGCAGATCATAAATCGTTGGGAATAAGTGTCAAAACATAAATTTGTAAATCATCAATCTAGCGTTCGCTCTGCTAAAAAATCGTGCTTCACTTACACAGTGCACTGCTTTTAAATCATCATACAGCTCGTTATCTTGCCCAAGGGATCAGCAGTTTCACCTAATACAACGATAAACTATTTACACAGAATTTCTTCGATGACTCTTACAGTTCTTTCTTTGGATTCCAGAACAGTAATAAGGAGTTGGTTTTGTGGGAAAAACTCTTAGAACATCTATAAAATGTAATGCAAAGTTATTATCACACATTGTATACGCCCTTCTTGTGCATTAACACGCGCCCTAGAGGGCCCCAGCTAATTACACGCCCTGGAGGGAGCGGCGGATTTGTCCCTTTACCCCATGATCTCGAAAACCACGCAACGTAGCGGACAAGCCGAAAACATAGCTACATAGTTAACATAGCTCGAGACGAGCTCTGTCGAAAGTTTTTTTTTTTAAGATCAGGTCAATATTTAGGTCACCAGAAGTCATCAAAGGTCAGATTTACCAGATTTAGGACTTCTCTCCAGATATCACCAATTATAGCGGCAACTATGATTGCTAGGGGCAAACGATTTACACATATCAAAAGCTCTTGAATTTTTAATCGACTGTAAGTCCTCAAATTTGAGTTCCGGTCAACAGCTTAGGCTGCAGAGGTCACCAAAGGTCAGAAAGTATATTTTTTAAATAACTTATCAACAACAAAAGGTAAAGCAGTACATTTGACACGATCGTGTTTGTTTTTGTCCAGGCGCTTTGAATTATAATCAATTTCACCAGATTAGGTCAACTGAGAAATTTGACCGCAGGTCAAGGTCAAGTGGTGACCCAAGTAGGTCACGTTGCTTAATGTCAGACGTGTCTCGACGAGACAAACACACTGGTACCGTTTTCACTTATCTATCTGCATTCTGTCGACATTTATTGGCAAACAAGTGTTGGTGTTCACGAAATTGACACTGACCTTAGGTCACCGATATCATAAATATGAGATTAGCAAATGGTCAGGCATCTATGATCTTATGATATCCTGCAAAATTGAAGACGATCGTTTCAAAACTGTGTCTGCATACGACCAAAAACGTTTCTGATGTGAGGTCATCACGTGACCTAGTCTGGTGACCTGACCTGGGATGACCTGAGGCTAATAATTTTACATTATGTGGATAGTTCATTTTCAAACATGTATGCAAAAAATGGCGAAGCTGCGCTCCACCGTTTTCTTCTATTCTATAAAATACAAATAAAAACGGTGGGACATGGCGAATTTCCCCCTCCCCCTCCGAGGCTCGTGTTAATAATTAACTTCAAACAACGTTTCTGGGAATTTGTAGGGCAAAAATATTCTCTATAAGTAACAACGTGTGCATTTTTTTTCGACCGATTAAAGGTGCTTGTTTTTAATGGCCAGCGGAGTTAATGCCCTCTAGAGCTGCCAGTGATATTAAATGTTTTATTTACGTCCTTTCGTGGTGACTGGAATAATAAACAAAATATGAGCGGCCCAGCCCAGCCCTACCTGACCCGAGCCGGCTCGTGGTGACGCTTTTGAAAACTCATCTCTGCAACCGCACGTCCGATCTACAAGCGGGCTTCGTTGCTGAGCAGTCCCATTCAACCATACCCTGTTTGAGTTCTGTGCGTACTCACCATTGGCCCCCATTTCTGTCTTTTTTAACAAAATAAATTTTTCAGTGTCCAAAAAGGTCAGATTTGGTCCAAAAAGTCAGGTCAGATCTAGTCATGATGAATCAAATGGTGTTTCTCCATTGAAATTAACTGAGCGGTTCTCGAGATCGCTGCGGGGGGGGGCAGATTCTGCCCCCTCCGCAGTTAGTCGTAATTCTGGTCGCCCCGCAGGGTTAAGTATAATTGATAAAACTAAAAACTTACGTCGAAGGAACAATGTGAAAGATTGGTTAATTCGATAACAACTTACAACAAACTTTGTCTACCACATGATGTTAACCGAAGTAGCGTTGGGCTTGGTGACTTCCATCTTCCCCTTACACCGGAAGGAGAGGTGGACTATTGACCCGGGGTTAAGCTCAGGGAAGCATATCAGTCTATCATTATCAGGGTATTAGCGGCCCGACCAATACTTGAGACTAATTGGCAACAGGACTAGAGATGGATGGTCCATCCGGCACGAGATTGCCGCATCGTGGCATGATTGCATAGCCAATATATAGCATGTTGTGGGCAGTGCGCGTTGTCTTTGGCGGCCCGAAGCACATGGCGTTTGCCCCAGGTAAAAAATTGACATTTGACGCAAACTGTGATATCGTCCTACACGTTTCTTGCTTGCATAAGCAAATTCTTGAAGGACGCTATAGTAAGTAGTGCCTTTTATAGTGTGTACCAGGTACACACTATAGAAGGTACTACCAACTTGAGTGTCCTACAAAAATTGCATTATACATGCAAGAAACGTGTGTGTCGATATCGTACCTAGTAGGTACAGTGTACCTACGTACACTCTACCTACTATGTACACACTGAAATTTAAAAGAAAATAATGCCTGCTAGACAATTGTTTCGAAATTCTATAAGTATTCTGATTTATCAGAACGTCAACATATTCAGTTGAAACCTATATAGCCTGCTAATCATAAGCGTTGTCTAGGGCCACAGGGGACAGGGTACTGGCGCATCCGGGGGGTCGGGACACTCAGGTCATAGCATCCCCAAACGCTCGATTCGTAAGGCATGTTTTGGCCTCCCCAAACCGACCAGCACACAAAACAAAAAATATAGTAAAAAAATAGCAGGTGACGCGGGTTTGACGCCTCGACACAGATGACAGGCAAGCAAACGATGCATCCGGGTTCCTGGTTGACATGAGGCCGCCAGTCCAGCATACGTCTGAAGCGGAATTACATGACTTTGTGGTGGGTTCAGAATGTGAGGAGCAGGCTCTCGGTATTCTGTTCTGAGATAAAACTTATCGTGCGCAACAGCATTATTATGAATTTGGAAAGCAATTTACTTGGTTGTGCTGCACATACAATCCATAACACACCAGCGTATTCATATGGACATGCTTGAGGAGGAAACTTGACAGAAGCCAATTTTGATCTTAAGTAGGATCTTAATTTGAAATGGGTTGTTTGTATCTTTCAGCATCCCTATGCTTTATAGAGTCACGACCGCGCGTGATGGTAAGCAACCGTTTTAGGTTTTACTAAAATAGGAGCGCTGTAAGCACATATGAACATTGAAATCCTCCAAAGCGCAATACTTTGAACTAAAAACATGGTTCTTCCAATTTATTGACATGCAAATGAACGTGCTTGTCACAGGGAAATGGCTGCAAACTTTCCACAATCGTACGATTTCACATACTGTCGCATACAAACTAAGGGAAGTAAAACAGCATCCACTGACACGATCCCAACAATAACATGTAGTACATGGAAACAGTAGCACTTTTATAAGAAGCTAAATCATGCGAAGCATGTTCTGGGTGGTTTTAGTAAAAGCCTACCGAATGAACACCAACCGATTTTATTAAGAGACATCCGTCGTCCCAATCCTTGTACTAAGTCACCATTTGTATTCCAATAACATAAGTCGGCCATTGTCTTAGACTGTGTAGACTATACCACAAAAGATGGAATATATACTCGGTAACTCCACCCCAAAGTATCCCTATGGACAATGTCCTTAGGGATGTCACTGACTCATTTAAAGTTAACCACTTGATCGATGATGCTAAAGCTGAACTTAAGTTTGTGATTTCCAAATTGATTGATAAATTTTGGTCTGGTTTCCTTTTTGGAAATGGTCAAGAACAATTTATATATATAGTGAATGAACTCAGCGAACATAAAACACTTCTATTTATCACCCCTCAGTTCCAGCGACAGCATCTTGCAATATGTTCCTGCCTGTGCACAAGACCCCGTGCTCCGGGGTCAGAGGGAGTATCTTAACGATATTAGACGTGGACAATTTGCCCGGGTCAAAATTCAACTTCCGCTTAAAACTGGAAGAAAGAGTGCCGCTGAGGCATCTGCTCAAGTCTTATTTGCTTTACAAAAACGGAAACGAAACGGAACACATTGCATTTGTGTAAATATATAGCAGTGTGCGTGAATTGTAACTGAAGTCATATTCCCATAATTTTGTATATAAGTTTGTTCATCAATTTCGTTGGTTTGGTTACATATCTGTGAAAATATATCATAAGATTTTAAAAGAACGGAAACGAACCGAAAGCATGATTCACCTTACATTTGCGTAATTATATGACAGTGTTGGTGGATTGTAACTTACGTCATGTTACCATGCAGTTGTGTATAAGTTTGTTTTAACACTATTCCCTGCAGACGGCCAGAATTACGTTAACCTTCGGGGGGCAGAATCTGCCCCCCCCCCCCAGAGATCTCGAGAATTGCTTGACCGATTTCGATAAGACGATCACCATTCGATTCCTCATTCATCAGCCATTTCGTCTTTGATCCCAACACCAATATTTCTTTTTGTGTAAAAATGGGGAAGGGGGGCTAAGGGATACGATTTTTTGTGTTTTTGAAAGGTCATTTGGGCCATGCGAATTGGCCGATTTTCATGCTCAAATCTCTTTTGAGCTTTCAATGTAATGGTCTTCTTNTAATAATATAGATAGATAGATAGATGTGAAACATTCCCTTAAAGCGCATATGTGGTTTTGCGCCAATTGTATGTATTATGTGAAGTTATGGACGCAGTTTGTGAATAAAATGATCTCTCTCTCTCTCACTTCAGCAATGCACCTACCAACTTCACATGAGAGGGGTGCTGTTAGCCCAAGCATCCTTATTTGGACAATCACCTGGGAAGCGTGCTTTAGTGGAGTGAGTATTGGTGGGAACCACGCTTTAGATAAACAATGAAGCTGTGCTATACATTTGATAGATCGCACTTCAATCAATGATAATAGGCCCTCGATGCATGAAATGAAAATTGATTCTGACTCTGTATCGATTTGTAGGTATAATACATAAGAATAGGTGCTCTCCGAAATATGACTTATGTTGAAACATACGTGAATAACAAAAACAAAGTACAAAATAATGAACCAATAATGACAAAACAATTGTTTTAAGCCAGCTTCTGATTATGTAAATCTTCTGAAAATCGATTCTTGCTTGGTATCAATATTTAAGTATAATAAATAAGAATAACGCCTCGAAATATTACATATCTATAAACATATGTCGATAACAAGAATAATGAACCAATAATACGAAAATTACTGTTATAACCCTCGCCCGGGTAGGAGGGTGGGTACCACCCCCTCGGTTTTTCCCAAATAACTCACGTAGTTTGCAGCCGATTGCGATACAACTTACAGTACCCCACTGTTGAACAATTTTACACATACTCTGAAAATTTAGAACTTTCATGACCCGTGTCCTATGACCTGTTTCTCAAGGTCATGTCAGGCGAAACTGGCATCCCGTAGTATCGATCCTTGTTACATGTGCAGTTTCCGAGTGTTTGACATTCAGGAGCAAATGCAAAGGTAATTCCAGGTGATAGGTGTGCCTTCTGCTGAGATTGTGACCTCGACTGACCTTTTCTGAGCTCAACTGAGGTCACTGACCTCCGATGACTTGTTTGGCTTCTGGTCGGTTTTAGGACAGTTTTTGACACTGATTTCAAATATTGGAGCCATTTGACATAATTGTATGTTTCACTGGGGTCATGCGCTTCCAAAGGTCAACCGAGGTCACTGATCTCAGATGACCTGACATGACATGACCTTTTTGGAATTTGGCAGTTTATATGTCATTTTTTACGCTGATTTCAAATTTGTCATAAAATAAGCATAATAAGATGTTCCTTCACCATTTTCGCTCGATCAGTATTCAATTTTCACACATTTACGATTTGACATTTTGGTCTTTGATATGACCTCAGAGGTCACCTATTGACCAAGGACCTTATAATCATATGTCAATGGCTTCCTCTCGTCACAAGCAGCACGACGACTCCAATATTTGAAATCAGTGTCAAAAACTGGCCTAAAACCGGCCAGAAGCCAAACAAGTCATCGGAGGTCAGTGACCTCAGTTGACCTCAGAAAAGGTCAGTCGAGGTCACAATCTCAGCAGAAGACACGCCTATCACCTGGAAACACCTTTGCATTTGCTTCTGAATGTCAAACACTCGGAAACTGCACATGTAACAAGGATCGATACTACGGGACGCCAGTTTCGCCTGACATGACCTTGAGAAACAGGTCATGTCAACAGGACACGGGTCATGCAAGTTGGAAGTTCTACATTTTCAGAGTATGTGTAAAATTGTTCAAAAGTGGGGTACTGTAAGTTGTATCGCAATCGGTTGCAAACTACGTGATGTATTTGGGAAAAACCGAGGGGGTGGTATCCACCCCCCCCCCTACTCGGGCGAGGGTTAAATCAGTAATTTTCGTATGATTGGTTCATTTTTCTTGTTATCGACATATGTATATAGATATTTAATATTTGGAGCAGTTATTCTTATTTATTATACTTAAATATCGATACCAAGCCTCGATACTCCGCCAAAAATCACCTTCGCATCCAGAAGCTGATTAACTTCGCGGCTCGAGTCATCTCTGTAAACGGAAATATGACCATGTACGGTGTGCCGTGATCACTTCGGGCTAACGCTCCTTTTTTCCTCTGCCACTATCAGGACCCTGTTTGCCTACCCAGAAAATCCTTACGGCCAGCCGGAACTCTCGCAGACCTGTTGTACTGCAAGAACAGTGAACGGCCTGACCGCCAGCACGGCCAAACCCAGACAGGACCAACCTCTTGTCTCTTGCCAAGAGTGCGGACAAGAGGGCTGGCAAAAGACGATTGCCATATCGAGCCCGGTACACCGGCTTAACTCGCTGCCGCCTGACATGTGCACTTTGTCGGTAGGACGATTCAAAAGGGCGCTCAAGATCCAACTGCTCGATTCCAACCATGTGACCTGATGAGATGCCAGGCTTTACCCTGCACTGTGTGTCATGTTTAGGTTAGTTTTAGTATTGTTGTGTGCCTGATTTTAACCCGCATACTAGTTCCTTTTTACCACCATTTGACTCAGAACCATAATAGCCACTGTTTTGTGGGTGGTTTGTTGTTTGTACAATACAATAATAATAACAAAAATCCGAAGATTTACAGAATCAGAAGCTGGCTTAAAACAACTGTTTTGTCATTATCGTTTTTTTCACATATGTTTTAACATAAGCAATATTTCGGATAGCACCTATTCTTATGTATTGTAATAAACGTCAGCGCGTTGGCGGCGCGCGCTGGCGTGAACATTGTTTAGAGGAACAGTGCTATAGAGTGTAATGACTGTCAGCGCGTTGGTAGCACGTTGCGCTGCATTCAGCGATGCAAGAGTGATTATGTGCCAGTGCGGTACCGGCTGATGTTGCCTCGCATTCAGTCCGAGCGACCCGGGTTCGACTCCCGACCGGCACACAGTTTTTGTACCGCATTTGAGCACATGTCGTCATGTGCTCGTCTCTCGCTTCTTGCCCGAGGGCACGGGTCGAGTTTATGTCAGGGGACGGCCGGGAACGGGAGGCAGTTCTTGGCAGAGCTCTGAACCGGTAGGTACTGTGGGGTCTCCTCTCCGAATCTGTTGGCACAGGTTCGGTGTTTGCTTCACTCCCTGCCTTGTGTGTGATGCCGGTTCAGTGCATTATAATGGTGCAATACTTTGTGTTGAGTTTAATAATTCAGTATGGGGGTTGTCTTACTACTGTAAGTGAGGTTGGTGGTGGGGCTGATTTGAATATTAACCTATATGTGACCTATTGGCTGTGCGTTTCACCCGGGAGAACATAACATTGGCGTCAGAAGTATGGTACTAACCCCGCCCATTTTAGCATGTCGGGACCTGGCCCCGAAAACGCCGTTCTCAGGCTGCTGTTCCTGTTGCAAAATGACAGCGACGTCTCCAGACCCCTCCGCCTACGGAGTTGGTAGTTGGAGAGCGTAAAATATCGGTCCGACCGACTAGCGACGCAAGAGTGCTCTTGCCACCTGTAATCACAGCACTACCAGCCACTCGGTGAACACCACGGCTTCACGACCACTCCCGCCTCACCTGGCGCACTCATGGCAAATCACCCCGGGGGTTTCTCCACCATCTGTTTCGGCTTCCGCTGAGCCGGGGGCATGTTGCGCTGGGATTCCTGCAGGGTCGTATTCGATTGACCACCCTGGCGATTCGAGGGTCGATATGGGTGCCCCCTCCGACAACACTGGGCCCCCAAAGGCCGAGCCGGTAGCTATGGAGGATGAGCTATCGCACCTCCGTGACCTGATCACGGACCTCAGAGGTGCTGCTGCTCGCCCACCTTCCTCTTTGTCCCAGCTTGGCCCTGACACAGCGCCCGACGACCCTCGAGGCCGACGGCCCGAGTGTCGCCTGGTGCCCAGTTCTGCTGACGCTGACTCAGTGAATGCCGGGTTCCCGCGTCAGCCACGGAGCTATTGACGCGGTCCATCTCCATGGGCTGACTATCAGGCCCAGTTTGAGCTCATCGCTCATCACAACCGGTGGTCCGAAGCTGAGAAGGCAGTGCACTTGGCAGCCAGTCTGTCAGGGCCTCCCCTGGAACTGCTTGGGCATATGGATGCGGAGCGCCGCCTTCAATATGGGGCACTCGTGGACGCGCTCGAGCGACGGAGCGGCTGCTCCCATCGTGAGCATCTTTTTCGGTCGGGGCTTCGGAGACGGGTGCGTGGTGCCCAGGAGGAGCTGCCGAGGCTCGCCGATGAGATCGAAAGACTTGCCTTTCATACATATCCCTCCGCTCCTCCAGACAACCGAGCCATCATGACATGTGATCATTTTATTGATGCTCTCGCTGACGAGGAGCTTCAGATTGCAGTTCCACAATCTCTTCCAACGAACCTTTCTGACGCGTAGCGAGTGCACTAAAGATCGAATCCATCCGGCGGTCTGCCCATGTCCCTGGCCGAGCTTCGTCCTCTGACACCGGTTTTTGGCTCCACCAAGCCCGAGTTTCTGACCCCACACCCACTGACCAGATACTGCAGGCTATTCTCCGCCGGATTGACCATCTTGAGGCGGCCACTCGTTCGACGCCACGCGGACCTGTCAGTGGGGGACATCCCCCGGGCGGACCGAGGCAATCGGAAGGCTGCTGGCGGTGCGGCCATGTTCGGACATTTTCGTCGAGATTGTCGGGCAAACATACCCTGCACGAGATGCGGCTCGTCACCAGTCGGAAAACTGAATGGGGCCGGCCCAAAGGGATTGTGGTCGGCCAAGTCAATCATCTTCATCCCCCCTCCAGCTCCCTCACGATTCGGCCAGCATCTACGTGGCGGGGCGCATCGATGGCGTGACGTGTCCCTTGGTGGTGGATACTGGGTCCAACCAAACGATTGTACGGGCTGACGTGTTAGGGGGCCGGAATCTGCTGGAGGTTCCAGGCGGTCTTTGTGACGTCACCGGGCGGTTACACTCCTCTTTTTGGACCAACAGAGGGTCACCCTCACTGTAGGAACCTACACCAGCCGCCACACTGTATACGTGGCCCCGGCGCTGGAAGTGCCATGCATACTGGGCCTTGACTACCTTCAGACCCACAACTGCACACTGAACCTGGTTAATATGTCTATGACCCTCCATGGGGTCCTGGTCCCCCTCTGCCCTCAGCACAACTCAACGCCACACAACAAGCCACCTCAAGCGTTTCGCCTCACTGTGCGACGCCCCATTATCCTGCCGCCACGCTCTGAGACCCTGGTGATTTGTCGCCCCGTCGGCACGAAGTTCAATTCGCTTGGAATTATCGAGGCCGCCCCGCTCCCCCAGCCTGGTGCACTGGTTGGCCGGACCATGATTGACGCTCGGCAGTCCGTTCTGTGGGTTCCAATGGCAAACGTGTCCTCCCGCCCTATCCGAGCGCGGAGAGGCACTGTGGTGGGTACTTGTGAGACGGTCGACATTTCCCAAGGCTCCTCCTGCCCTGACGCCTCAGCACGCACCTCAACCGGTTCCTTGCCTAAATATCTTCAAGATATCGCCGCCAGATCTACCTCCGACCTTTCTGCCCCGCACAAACAGCAGCTTGGAAACATTTTGTGTGAATATGCGGATGTCTTCTCGGCTGGCGATCATGATCTTGGCTGCACCGACCGGGTGGTACACCACATCCATACAGGAGATCATACACCAGTCAAGACGCCTTTTCGGCGCATGCCCCCGCTAAGAGAGCCGAAGCAGATAAGATAGTTGAAGACATGGCCTCTCAGGCTCTAATCGAGAAATCGCACAGCCCTGGTCCTCCGCACTGGTTCTCGTGCGGAAAAAGGACGGAACACTTCGCTGCTGTGTCGATTATCGGGCGCTTAACCACGCGACAACCAAAGACTCTTACCCATTACTTCGCATCCACGACACATTGGACGCGCTCTCGGGTTCTCAGTGGTTCTCCACTCTGGATCTCAAGTCTGGCTATCATCAGGTACCCGTGGCACCGGACAATCGACCCAAAACAGCCTTTTCTTCGGGCAGTGGTCTTCAGCAATTCCGTGTCCTACCTTTCGGTCTCTGCAATGCCCCTGCGACATTTAAACGCCTCATGGAATCAGTTCTGTCTGGACTGCACTGGAAATCACTACTTGTCTATCTTGACGATGTCATTGTTTTCGGGAACTCATTCGAAGACCACTTGCGACATCTCTGCGAGGTGTTCCAACGTTTCCAGGCAGCAAAACTCAAGCTGCACCCCAAAAAATGTCAGCTCTTCCGCCGCGAGGTCAGCTTCTTGATGATGATTGGGGCTTTAGGGCGCCGCAACAAAATAGTTATATGGCGCCCAGCGAGGTCAGCTTCCTCGGCCATATTGTGTCCGTGACGGTGTGCGGACCGATCCAGCTAAGGTTAGTGCGGTAGTTACTGGCCGGTCCCCACTACAAAGAAGGAGCTTCAGAGCTTTTTGGGCCTCTGCTCATACTACAGGAAATTTGTCAAAGGGTTTGCGTCCATCGCCGCCCCTCTTTACGCTCTGACCAAACCAGGTTGCAAATTTCGCTGGGACAATGACTGCGACGAGTCGTTTCAACGTCTCAAGCAGGCGCTTTCCACCAGTCCGGTTCTCGCCTATACTGGCCTCTCTCAACAATTCACTCTGGATACAGATGCCAGCAACTACGGCACCGGCGCTGTCCTCTCACATAAAGTTGGCGAGACCGAACATGTCGTTGCGTACTACAGTCGATCCCTCTTTTCCGCAAAACGGAACTACTGCACTACTCGGCGGGAGCTCTTGGCCATTGTCGACGCCGTCCGGAACTTCCACCACTTTTTGTATGGCTCTAACTTTCTCATCCGCACAGACCATGCTGCTGTCCAGTGGCTCAAACATCCTTCGCGATCCAGAAGGTCAGCTAGCCCGCTGGCTGGCTCGACTTGGTCAGTATTATTTCACTGTGGTGCATCATCCTGGCGCAAAACATGCCAACGCTGACAGCTTGAACAGGCGCCCGTGTCCGCCAGAATGCCACCACTGCAGCCGTCGAGAGCCCCCTGCTGGCCACTGTCGGGTTGCCGTGACTCGCGCTCAGTCCCGAGCCCAACCGGGTCCCGCCACGACTCCTCCTGTCGACCGGATGGCTCCGTCCGACTTCAACGATTCAACGCAACCCCCAGGCTGACCATGCGAATCCTCCCTCTCAGATCCCTGCAGAACAGTTTGCACTTGTATGTACCTGACTCCCAAGAGCAGGACCCCGACCTATCGGCACTGTTACCCTTCCTTCGAGCAGGGGGCCTTCGACCTGACTGGGATCAACTGTCCGCTGCGAGCCCTGATGCTAAACACTACTGGCTGCAGTGGGACATGTTGCGGTTGTCGGGGGGACCGCTGCAGCGACGCTGGACAACGGTGGCTGGGGAAACCGACTTGTGGTTGACGGTGGTACCTCGCAGTCTCCGCCGTGAAATCCTGTCTGATTGCCATGGCTCCTCAACTTCTGGCCATTTCGGCGTCAAAAAGACGCTCCAGCGGCTGCGGCAGCGCTTCTACTGGCTTGGTATGCGGCGTGATGAGAAGGAATGGTGCCGATCATGTGATGTCTGCGCAGCAAAGAAGGGCCGGACACGAGCGCCTTTGCAGCTCTTCACTGTAGGTGCTCCCATGGAACGAATTGCAGTAGAAATCGCCGGCGCCCTGCCAATTTCTGACCTTTTTTTTTGTGAGTTCTTTGGAGCGTCGTCAATAGATATAATCGTCGGTTGCCATGGGATCTATTTACAATTGGACCGAGGTCCGAGCGGTATACCCCGTGCCCACTCAGGACGCTCAGTCAGGGTGGCCAACTGCACTTGTCCAGACAAATTCTTCACACCTTTTGGTGTTCACAATGACTCGCAGTATCTGATCAGGGGAGAAACTTCGAAGGTCGAGTCTTTCAGGAGTGCTGCAGGCTGCTGGGTGTGAGGAAGACCCGAACTACCCCTGGGCATCCCGAGTCCGATGGAATGGTCGAACGTTTTAACCGCACTCTTGGTCAGGAGCTGGCGAAATGCTGTCGCTTCGGCCAGGGGGACTGGGACCTGAATTTCCCTTTCATACTCATGTCCTACCGGTCAGCGGAGCACGAGACGACAGGATACACCCCGGCCCATCTGATGTTTGGCCGTGAGCTCCGGCTCCCCGTGGACCTCATGTTCGAGCGACCCCCTGACGAAGACGTGAAAGCCACGTCACAAGAGTACGCCACGGCCTTGCGGGACCGTCTCGCCGTAACTCACCAGCGGGTCCGGGAACGCATCAAACTATCCTCGGAGGCTATGAAGCTCCGCTACGATGCACAAGCTTCCCTGGACGTCCTGGCGCCGGGTGACAGAGCCTGGCTTCACAATCCTCAACGAAAAAAAAGCCTGAGCCCAAAACTCGTGTCACCCTGGGGAGGACCCTACGCAGTGGTCGAGCGTCTCTCCGCGGTCACCTACCGCATTCGACGGACGCCCAGGTCGGCTTTAAAGGTCGTCCACGCTAACCGGCTTTGGAAAGCCGCGGCCCCGCCACACTTCAGCTGGACGCCATCGTCATTAACTCCCTCAGGCGCACTGAACCTCGCAAGGTCCCCCTTCTGGCCTTCTTCCATGTCTGGGGATGACCGATGATCCTGGGTTCCAGATTCTTATCTGCCCCTCTTTGTACCCAGCTGTTTTACTCGCTCCTACTTTTCATTGTATGGAAACGTTGCTGTTTTATTTTCTTTCTTTTTACAGAAATATGGATACAACAGAAAATATGATGGCGTTCGACGGCGTACTGCTGGACTGGTTGAACTCCGTCGATGGGTCGGATGACCTGGCCCTCCCTGACGCAGCTGTGGCGGCGGGTTCAGGCGGCGACGCACTAGCAGGCTCCTTGGCCGCGCCTGTGCTGGGGAACATCGCCTCCCAAGACGCGTTTCAACTTCATCTCCTCTTCGGTGACTCGGTGGCCCGAGACACAGGGTTGGGTGCCGCAGTGGCTGACCATGGACGCGGCTGTTTCGGGGGCCGAAACCTTGTAGGAGGGGGGCCAGTGTAATAAACGTCAGCGCGTTGGCGGCGCGCGCGCTGGCGTGAACAGTGTTTAGAGGAACAGTGCTATAGAGTGTAATGACTGTCAGCGCGTTGGTAGCACGTTGCGCCTGCATTATGCGATGCATAGAGTGGATAGTGTGCAGTGATCCGGGCGCTTGATGGTGCTCGCAATTCAGTCCCGAGTCGTAGCGAACCAGGGTTCGTACTCCGACGGCAACAGTTTTTTGTACCGCCGCATTTTGACACATGTCGTCATGTGCTGTCTCTCGTCTTCTCCTTGCCCGAGGGCACGGGTCGAGTTTTATGTCAGGGGACGGCTCGGGATACGGGAGGCCAGTCGTTGGCAGAGCTCTGAAAACCGGTAGGTACTTGTGGGGTCATCCTCTCCGAAATCTGTTGGCACAGGTTCGGTGTTTGCTTCACTCCCTGCCTTGTGTGTGATGCCGGTTCAGTGTATTAGAATGGTGCATGCTGTGTGTTGAGTTTAATATGAGCACGGATTATTGTATAACGGATTGGAAACTCCGTGTCGGCACTTTGATGTTCACGACCACCGGTCGATGCTAGCGCCTCTAGCGGATGATCGGGGGAAATGATTCGACATAGGAGATCTCGCTGAGCGCGCCGGCAACTAGCGCTTAGCGTATCGAGAATAGACCTACTTGTGGCCGATGATTTCGCCGGTGTTTGGGCAAGCGAAAAAAACACCATGATTGTACAATTGCTGTACAGCACTCGACTTTGTCAAAGACGCATACTTTTTAAATTCATATCGTGCAAACCCCTCTAAGTCAGAAACTTTTTTTACAAAGTGTGGTAATTTGATTTGCTTTTTCAAAGAGGGTGTACGGGAAATTTGGCGGCGCTTGCGCGCCGTCCGTTTTCCGTCTATTATCGGGGGACTCCATGTACCTAACAGCTTCCCCGGGGGCTCCCCTCCCCTCGAGGCCTTCGGGCATTTTTTAACCCTCGCCCGGGTAGCGGGGGTGGATGCCACTTCCCTCGGTTTTTCCCAAATAACTCACGCAGTTTTTGACCGATCGCGATGAAACTTTCAGTACCCTACTTTTGAACAATGACACATACTCTGAAAACTTTTAACTTCTAACTTTCATGACCCGTGACATAAGACCTGTTTCTCAAGGTCATGTCAGGCGAAACTGGCGTCCCGTAGTATCGATCCTGGTTACACGTGCATT
>VOPJ01011138.1:0-12724 GCA_014673585.1 Semibalanus balanoides
TTAACTATGTGCTGTGGTAATGCCTGTATTCTGGGATCACCTCACACACACCAACTCCGAGCTCGCTCATTCCCTCCCTCCCACCGACCATAGTGACCCTCCGGCGGTCCGGCCCACGTCATATATATTTTGTAGCGTGCAGGATGGTCGTGCGTTTTTCATTAAATATATACGCGCTCATAAACGTAACTCGCCGTGTCCACTGTAGCGGTTGGAATTGACTGGCTGAGCGGCCGAGGTGTACGCGGCACAGCCTACCGTCCAGTGTTCGTCAGGCTGCCAGCCAGGGGGTATCGATATATCTGCCGGCAACTGTACATCGGAATCGGAGGGCGCCTTTGAAGGCATGGGGGAGGGCGAGTTCTTAAAGTTGTATCGGAGGTTACCTTCGGGGCTATGTGGGATGGCACTTTCAGGGGTAAAGTCTCTTTTTTAGAGGTTTAGGGCTGGTAAAAACGGTTTCGGTGGCGCCGGACCAATTCTGGCCGAAACAAAGTGGCGCCGTGACCCTGTGACCTGAGGAGCCCGTCTGTGCTGTTTAGTGGCCCATTCGACATGTTTAGGGCCCTTTTCAATCGCCGAGGGCCCTTTGGGTCTAGCCAGGGGCCCCCTACGACTTGTCCAGGCGCCAGAAGTAAACAGTTTCTGTGCAGAATGGCCTTTTCGGCCCGGAGCATAAACTTGAAAGCGTATTTTTTCTGGCGCCCACTTTATGTATCATGTTCGCACTTTTTACCAGCCCTGCAGAGGGGGCCACTGGAGGTAAATGGTAGCTGGGAGGGCGCCCTCGGAAATTTATCGGAGCCTACCCCCCACTCAGCAACATTTTTTTTTTGCTGACGGCGCCCTCATGAGTGGGTTTGGCGCCCCTTGAGGGCTTGACGGATTTCTAAATTTTATTTCTAAAAAAAAATAGATCTCCCCCTTGGCGGATTTCTAAATACGTCACTGGGCAAAACTATATGTTTGCCCCCAACTTCTTGAGTGGGGGCTTTTTTCCCCATCCCCCCTTTCCACCGCCCTGGTATGTCTACCATATTTGTGAAAAACCTAGTAAGCGCCAAAAGGATCAAACTGAGAAAAACGTGACAAACTGAAAGGTTGCTGGGGTAAGGTAACAGCCATTAACTGTGTTGAAATTTCGATCCAACAATAATATGGGATATGAATGTAACTATAAAATAGCATCCAGGACCTGCAATCTTATCCTAATCATTTGAAAATGGACATGCTAATGTTCGATGAGCTGGGGAGAGCAAGGAAAAACCTAGCACTATCCGTTGCTATATTTTTCTGTGACATTTGTGATGAATTTGACGAAGTCGGAACATGAGAATGATGAGATATACTGACATTTAATTCCTATTATTTCCAAATTATATCAAATTAATGTGCCGTTTATCGTAATATGCTTCAGTTCAAAGTCAGTCTCGTGGTATTCGATCTGATAAATATTAGTGATATCATTTTCCCAAAATTGCCTGACCAAAACCAATCCAATACCAAACAGGAGGCATTTTGGTTGTCCAATTATTGACGCGATTCTGGTTGAGGTGGCCAAAAATGTCCAAGGATTTGACCGATTTTTTAAACAGTATACTTATTTAAACAAGATTAAGCTGACCGAAAAGTGTGTCCCAAAATGTATAAGCCGACCGACCGATTACCGAATCGGTCACACAATTTTTTCGTAACCAAATTTTGGTTACCGATTGACACCCACTAATAAATATAGAACACTGGATCTTTGGTCAGGTTTATCAGTCAAAGACTTAGCAGAAATCCAAGCAAACCTGAAATATGCCCGAAGGGACGCTCTGAGTATCTGAGAGGCCCTCTGTCAGCCTGAGGGGATCTTCTGGTGGCGTGAAGGGCCCTCTGTCGGCTTGAACGTCCCTTTGTTGGCCTGATAGGCCCTCTGTCGGCCTGAGGGTCCTCTGTGTCAGTCTAAGGGGCCCTCTGACTGCCTAAGAGGGACCTTGGTCGGCCTGAGGGAATCCTCTGGTGGCCTGATGAGATCCTTTGGCGGCCTCAGCGGCCCTCTATCGGCCTGAGAGGGCCTTCTGTCGACCTGAAGGGACCTTCTTGAAGGATGAGGGGCCCTCTGACTGCCTTGGGGTCCTGTCAGCTTGAGGGGCCCTCTGTCGAACTGAGCGGGCCTTTTGTCAGTCAGCCTGAGGAGGCCTCTTGCGGTCTGAGGAGTCCTCTGTCGGCCTTGAAATGAACCCTTTGGTAGTTCCGAAGGGGCCTCAGTCGCGCTTGTGGGAGCATGGGGGTCCGACTAACGGGTTTTCGTCAGCTTGAGGGGTCATGGGACGGCCTGAGGGGCCACTGTCAGCTTTGGGAGTCATTTTACGGTATGAGAGGCCTCTGTCATTATGTCCTCTGTTGGGCCGTGAAGGCGCTCGGTCAGCTTGAGGAGCATTCGTTTGGCTTGAGAGACCTCAGTCGTCCTAAGTGGCTTTAGTCGGCTTTAAAGGGAATAGTTCAAACCTTGGAAAAAAAACGAGAAAAAAGGTTCAGAAATGATGATAGAGAAGCGCAGAACATTAAAGTATCATTATTTACTAGGTAAGTCAACGAAACCTATATTTACGCGTTGAAAAAAGCAATTAAAAATGTCCAATTATTTTGGTGATAATCATATTTTTTCCTCAAATAATGCGATCAGCTGGCTGAGAAGCACGCAGACGTCATTGATTTAGTAAGGATCGTGTCGTATACTGGTGGTACTTGCCGCAAGTACTTGTTGAGAATGCGGAAAATACCAACGCTTTGAAAAACCATCACAGTGCTTTGCTTTAAGTAGGTATGTCCGTCACTTTAGTTTAACTATGAAATTTGAAATGGTAGTGTCCGCCATCGTCGCTTGCACATGTCACGTGTCTGGGGCGGCTTTGTCTGGGATTATGTGTACCCAAGGTCATAGCCTGGCGCTGCGCGCGGGCGGCATCAAAAGCGGCACGCGCGTACTGGTGCAAGGTGGGGTTCGGTTGAGTGGCAGGGAGGGGACAGACATCAACCCGTATTTGTACGCGAGCCTGGAACGTTCAGGCCAGCGCTGAACGCTACGCAAACGCTAACAGAACGGTTCGTTTAGAAAAGATGATTTATAAAGATTTTAAAATCAAAATCCTATGCATAGCCTTACCTGACAAAGTTCATTCTGCAATAAAAAAGAATGAGGTAACGAAACAGTATGGTTTGTCCAGCACTTACACTTTCCCCAAGTCTTAAGTCATCGCTGTGCGTTCATAATCATACGTCAGCTTCAGCCAAGAATCAGCCAATCATGCGATTGGAGTTCCGGGTATACCCGGTCCGACTTTTTAGGACTGAATATTAATAATTAAAGAGGTTTCTGGAAATGTGAAGCGCAACAAGTCCATTTCGAGCATGCGCCACAACTTGGCTATCTCAAACTCAAAAACCCTAATGTTAAAGGTGACTATTCCTTTAAGGGGGCCCTTGGTCGGTCTGAGGTTCCCTTGGAGTGCCTGAGAGATTGTGGACCTCAGCTGTATGAGATGATATGTATAGGCCTGACAGGGTCTTGCCAGACCTCAGGGGCTCTAGGTCGGTCTGAGTGTCCTTTTCAGGTCTGAATAGGCCCTTGCTTGGTCTGAGAGGGCCTTTTGTTTGTCGGAGAGTATCATGGGGGTGACTTGCGAGGGTCCCCTCAGGCCCCTTGGGCGGCCCAGGTGCCCAGGTGACTGGGGGGAGAGAAAGAATATATTTTGGCCCCCTTCGTGGATCTTGGGGAGGGGCATGGTTCGAGTCCCTCTGGGGTTATTTCTGCATCCCAATTAGCTTTAAAAGAATCGCTGCCTCCTCCGCTTGCCTTCATTGTGCCAGCTCTAGTGAAAACTGGCGAATCACAGACCCGTTACGACTTCTTTGCGTGCCTGTGCTTATGTCTGGTCAGGGCTTCAATTTAGCAATATGGGTTCATTCACTGCTAGGTTTTTGCATAGGCAAAAACCTAGTATGTGACATCCAACCACATACTGCGTGTGACCGCTGGTACGGGTTTGATTACTCATAACATATAAAAACCTAGCATGTAAAATCTGCGCTATATACTGTGTTTTTCTTTGACAAACTATGTGAGCTACCATGGACATACTAGGATTTGCCAGGTAAATATCTCGGTATTGGAAACAAATATGACATTTCTGAATGAATGCGGGTGACCTCAAAACCCCAAAAACCATATCTAACTCATTTTTGTTTACTTTGGCGCTTACTATGTTTTTCTTTGACACGGTAGAATGTGTATCCACATAAGACTGTTGAATTGAAACTACGTAACCATAATTCAAACCTGAATCAATATGACTCATTGGGCTTCGATAGCTGTGCTTCAGCTGTCTTCTTCAGCTGTGCGTCTTTAGCTGTGTCTTCAGCTGTGCGTCTGTATGTTTTCCTTCAAAGCTCTAGCATGCGTAGAGTGTTTGTAACGGTGGTTATTGGTGACGGTCCTGGCCGGGAGACTAGGCCCGGCTCGAAGCGAGTTTGCTCCGCCGCCGCTGGCGATCGAAGGTCGCCGTGTCCGTGGCGCGCTGTGATTGGCTCGCGATGTGGCGCTCGTGAGGTCGCCGTGTCCGTGGCGCGCTGTGATTGGCTCGCGATGTGGCGCTCGTGAGATGACGCACGACCTCGGCAATGAGGTATAAACGCATGCATTGAGAGCCTATTTCAGCATGGGCGTCGCCTCCACTGGGCACACTATGGTCATTGTCCCCAGTAATTTGCTTTAATCTCTAATATAGCCACATGTTTAAAAACATGTGTACTTGGTTTCGGTAACTTGGTTTTACCCATAGTAATTTGGAATGGTCTTGAGCGGGGGCAGTTACTCCCCAGCCCCCCTAGGCCCTAGCCCCTTCTTCAACCGCCGCCCTGGTATGTGGCGAAGCCATTGTATTTCATGCGTCATTTTGATAACAAACAGTCCGGTGAACAGAAGGCACGACATTATACCGATATGTTTGCGCTTTATATGTGTATATTATTTGCAGCGGACCTTAGTAACTGGTGGCGTATTAACCCTATTCCTGGAGGGATGAAAAGTATACGATCTGGTCGGGGGGGGGCTCATTCGGCCCCCCTTCAGATTCGGCTGCATAAGAGCTACGAACATGAAACTTAGTATGTAGTTAGGGTCAACAATGAAACTCTATTTTATGAAACTTTGGGTGCCCTTGGGTTTTACTTCTTCAATTGTCAAATGACGTGCATCAAAAAATACAATTTGGTCTAAACATGATATTTTCAAGGAAACATTGCCATTATCTTCGGAAACTTGGCAAGTTTAGGAGGAATCCGGAAAAAGTGATCAGGAGAGCAGTTTTAATTGTCTTTCGCATAATATGGCCAGTCAGAAAGACCTCAGGTCAACGGTTTAGGCTGTAGAGGTCATAAATGTTTAAAACCTTGTTTTTTAGCAACAAGTTTGTTTCGTTAATAACTTTTTATCTTAAGACCATATAGAGCACTTATTTTGATACCATTGTGTTTCTCGTCATTGCGGTTCGAATCATACAGATTTTGTCAATCGGAAAAATTTACCCCGGGTCAAGGTCAGGTTCAGGTCAGGTGATATAGTAGGTCAAATGCATATCAAAAGGATGCGTATTGACAAGACAAACGTTTTTGCACCATTTTACGAGTCTCCTATATTGTTCCGTGTCACGAGTTATTGATAAAAGGTGTTTGTGATCTGAAATGACCTTTCAAAAGGTCACTCCACTAAAATTTGTATCCTCTTTTTATCAGAAAGGGCCTGAGATGACAATGATACTGAAATAATTGTATTGGTGTATTGGCGTTAAACATTGTTTTCATTTTCCATATATTTATGTTTGAAGGTTAGCATTTGACGTGCATCGAGGTATCAAAATATTTTAGATTATCGCCCTGAACTTTTCAAAAATATATGTTTGGCATGTTTTCTCTTACAATATGTTCCGTTTTTGTCAAAACCTCATGAAAACAAAAAAACGTTGTTCATTTTGTAAAAAAAAAGTTTTTCAGAAAATTTTGGATTTCAAATTCAAAAATTTTGGAATTTCGAGAAGCCATCTGAAAGACAATCAATTCTCTATCGAGTGGTGTTTTTTTCTAAACAATTCCTTTAATATACAACTCTTCTCAGAGTGCTTACCATGCAAAGTTTATGTCAAAACGGCGAAACACGCCAGCCCTAAAAACGGTTCTTGGAGCCTCCTAATGGTTTAATTTAGAAAAAAATGCACCATTTCGATGCGCAATGAGTGTTAGGAAATTCGCAGTTTGAATTCTGGGTTGAGTTATGGATGAACTGTACGCGAAAAACCTCAAGGGGGGGGGCCGATTCGCCCCCCCCCCCGACAGTAATAGGGTTAAGCCAATTAATCTCGATTGTCGATGACATGAGCTGGATCAGACCGAAATTTTTGGCTACTAAGTAAATCAATCTGGCAGGGTTGAACAACATTCAGAATTGCAATTTATTTACCTGTAACTGAAAGCAACAAAAGCTGTCCTTAATGTTCCTTAAAGGGACACTGCCACCTTCCAAAAAGTTCTCAAATGTACGCCGTTTGTGGTGCAAAATATGAAGTAATTGCTTTGCTGAAACACGATTATGACATTTGTTTCTCTGGCACAAACATTGCTCAAATTTCACGAAAAAAGCCGTTTTACACTATTTGGCTGATGAGTCATAATGAAGAAATTTTTTGGAAAAATAAAACCTTCACGAGCCATAAGTATGACTAGTGTATGGCTAAATGTTTGCCAAACGTAAAACAAGTCGACTGTAATCACATTTAGTAAAAGAGAGACGAAGACATCGAATCAGGGTCCCAATTCAAATACATTGAGGACTAGGAAGTTACAGATGTCAAAATCAAACTCAATTTCTCTGTGATGCGACCTCAGTGGTTTGTTTTAACTTATACCATACATAATTGCAATGCAAGCAGCCAAAATGGCTATCTCAACTCAAATCTAATGTTAAGGTGGCAGTGTCCCTTTAATCGAAAATAAGATCATTCTCAGTTTCTTGTGAACAATACACCATCCAACGATTTCTGTTTCCATCATCCAACATCCAACGTGTAGTTGTTTAGACGCAACGATTTCTGTTTAATTGTCAATGTCACAACCTCGTACATATGACAAGGAAAAAAGTGTCTCCGAAAACAACTTCGGGTGACTTGATCCTTATCTGGCAACGTAAAAACGTCCAAAAACGTCCAAAACGTCCATCCGTGATTCAGCGTGCAGAACTTCTTTACATCATGTACCTACTCAGGAGACACGCCAAGTGCAAGTGCATACCTGTCGTCACGGGAGACCTAACCCTCTTATGTGCATTGTGCATACCAGCATCGCATGAAATAAACAAATAAACAGACATTGTTGGGCAATGGGCCGGCGTTCCACCAAAATCGTGAATTGCTTTCACAGATAACCTTCAGCTATATTTACGGGCTGCTGAATTGGCATTCTAACATACTGGTGCAGCTTTATGGCTACGAAGCGTTCCGGAACTCAACCATGCAAAAAGCATGCCCATTGGACAAACGATCTAGCTTATCCTTCGCCTGTGCAGGGCAAGATCACTGCGTGACCGTGAATGGAGGGGGGGGGGGTACGACTCCCTGGCGTTCGCTCCTAGTTGAGCTAGAGGTTTGATTAAAAAATGAGCGTGTTTCTTGTGACGATAATAGGTCACTGACATCCGATTTTATGATCCTAGGTTATTAGTTGAGCTCTGAGGTCATGTCAATAACCCAAATGTCCTCAAATCGTAAATGTGTACAAATGAATACTAATCGACCAAAATCGTATAAGAACATCAAAGTGTGATAAATTAACGCCAAATGTGAAATTAACGTCACAAAATGACCTGAAAACTGCCAAATTCCAAAAAAGTCATGTCATGTCATCTGAGATCATTGACCCCGGTTGAACTCAGAAAGCGCATGACCCCAGTGAACATATAATTATGTAAAATAGATCCCAGATTTGAAATCATCGTCACAAATTGTTATACATAGAAGCGGAAAGACACAAGAAAATAATTTAGGTCATCGCAGGTCAGTTACCTCGGTTGACCTCTGAAAAGGTTAATCAAGGTCGCGATCTCTGCAGAAACCACAACTGTCACCTAGAAACACTTGCGCATATCCTCCTGAACAGCAAGCAAGCACTCAGAAACTTTACATGTTTCAAGGATCGATACTTATACGGGACGCCAGTTGCGCCTAATACGACTTTTGAGAAACAGGTCAAGGGTCATGGGTCATAGGGGTTAGAAGTTCGAAATTTTTAGGGTATGAGTCAAATTGTTCAAAAAAGGGTATCACAAGTTTCATCGCGATCGGTTGATAGCTACACGAGTTATTTCTGAGAAAAAGAAAAATAGGGGTGGGTGGCATCCCACACTACAACTGGCCGAGGGTTATTTCCAGACGAGTAGTCTAACACCTGTCAGTTTCACACCGGACACACCATACGTCAAACGTATACGTCACGCAATTTGACGTACGTGGACACGTCATTTTGGCCTGTGATTTTGGTGGAACTCCGAACGTTACGTCCAACAGCTGACTGCGACGGTGCACGCCAAAACTGGCGTACGTCAAAATCTTGAACCGTGTTCAAGATTTGGCGTTGACGTATACGTCAGGAAGCGACACATATTTTTGTAAAGTCACTGCGGCCATGTGGATCGACCGATTGTTATGCAACAAACGTTCTGGAACTTAGAATTGAATGTTCTTCAATATATATAAAGACAAATACTAAGATAAAAAATCATTTGCGTATCAAGGGGATGTCAAATTGGGAATCTTTCTGATAACAATTAGGTGTTGTTTGTGATTGTTTGGGACGATATGAATGTTACATGTGGGCATAATTTGCTGTAATTTATTCAATGGAATATATTGCGGGTATACCCTAGTAGCACAGTTACGTTGAAATAACATTGTATCAATATTGTTTCTAATATTGAATCAATATTGAAATGTTAGCCACTTTTTTGGTTGTATAGATATTGGAATCAAATATTGTATCAATATATGAATCCAATATTGTATTGACATATGAATCCAATGTTGTTAATATTTGAATTCAATGTTGTATTCACATTTAAATTCAATATTATGTTCATATTTAAATTCAATATTGCATTAACATTTAAATTCAATATTGTATTCACATTTGAATCCAATATTGCATTTACATTTGTATCCACGTTTAAATAACATTGTATCAACATTGTTTCTAATATTGCATAAATATTGAAATGTTAGCCACTTTTTTGGTAGTATCGATATTGGAATAGGTGGGTCCAGGTAAACAACGAGGGGGACACCATGAGCGTATCGCTTTTTATCATCTTGCTAATTTGAAGTTGGACCTAATATGAGGGAGGGTATCGCCTTCCATTTTGTTTACCTGAGTGCGCCTATGCCCCCAAATATGTACAATCCCAGTATATGTGTTGCATATTGCAATACAAATGTTTCTGACGAATACAAATATTTTGACCCCCGATGTTTTGTTTTTTTCGTTTGCCGCTCCCAAACCGTTGGGACTCGTCCTGCAATCTTCTGACGTTTCCTATAATTGATTTACATGTGTTGTGCAAAAATGTTAACAAATTGGCTTAGCAGAGGCGGTTCCGGGGTACGTCTTTGGGAAGGTGTTACGGATGCGGCTGTGTGGCGCATACTAACTTTGGAGTTTGCGGTGCAATAAATGCGTCAGAAACGTTTTCACTGCAATATGCATCATACAATACTGAGAATGCACATATTCTTGGGCAGAGGCGCACTCATGTATAACAAAATGGGAGGCGTTACCCTCTTCCAAATGAGCTGAACCGTAAAATTAACAAGTTGATAAAGCCTGACGTGCATTGTGCCTCACACACTGTTTGCCTGGATCCGCCTATGCGCAATATTTTACGTTTGACAAGTTACAACAAATAACGCCCACATGTAACGTTCATAACATTTTAAACAAACACTAACAACACAAGTTTGTTATCAGAAAATCCACGCCACATTTTATGTACCCGGAATACGCCTATTAATATTATTTATTATTTTGGTACCTTTCTTGCAATATGTCGAAGCAATATGTTGTACATTTCAAGCTAAAAAAAACGTTTGTTGCCTGAAAATCTATCAAACCACTTGATCACAAGGACCTTTACAAAATATCAAAACTTTATTTTTTTAGCACCCCCCATTTCATAGCAAAAATTAATTTAAATATAAAAAAGAAGATCTTGTCATTACAAAGCGAATGATGAATCTCATCGAAATTAGTAAACCATAAAATAAATAAATAATATATAATCGGTAATTAGCTGGTATCTCCTGGATGGTGAAGGAGATACCCACACCAAAAAAGAGCATGTGCTCCGATACGTCAAGCTGCAAATGTTCAACTCGCTGCTCCCCGTATCCGCGTCCCGCGTCCGTCAAAACGCATGCGTCCGACGTTGACGGATGCGTTTTGACGTATGGCGTGTCCGGTGTAAACTGGGTTTTACAGATGGGCTAAAATCCGTCTTCATCTTGCACCCTTGCTAGCTTGATTGCTTGCGTGGGTTTCAGGGATAACTCCCGTTTCACTGCACTGATTATGCAAAAGTAACCTGATTATATTTTGGTCGTAAAATAACACATGGTATAGGCCGGGGGGTCCAAAGTCCAGTTGGTAGCAATGGGCGTGACCTTCTCCCTCTGCCCATATGGGTTACATGTTAAAATGCCACTTTTCAAGCCAAGTTTCGGGAACTTTCCTTCCAAGAAACATATAAAAGTCGAATTATAGAAATATATGTTTTGAACGGTTTTATTTCGATTTCCGGGATCAAAATGTCAAGCCCAATCAAACGGTTCTTAAGTTATTGGCCCAAAGTTGCGACGGGTCGGCCGCCCGACTGCTATTTGTGAGTACCCAACATGGCCGCCGTCTAATTAGACAACTCGACCAATTGGGGTTCGCAGCGCCGACTGCCTTAACCCATACGCTGATATATGAGTTTACGATCGAAACAAAAGCGCCATACACGCCGGAAAAGATGCAGCATATATCTGGTATATTATCCAGATTCTGGTTGTGACCAAGGTTATTCTGGTTGTGAGCCTTCACTTTTTGGTAGTTTTTAGTCTTTATATATATTTCTAGTGTAATACTAAAGAAAAACTTTGGAGTATCCCAGTATTCAGTGCCTGGTATAGGCGCCACGTGAAAATACTTGACAACAAACAACAGATAAATGTAATCATTCATAAATAAACACAAAAACAATACCGGCCGAATGATAAGCACGTGCTTTGACTTCGAATTCACCTCCGCAGGTGAGAATTATAAATAGAAATAACTAAGTGTCACAGAAAGGTGCAGGTAAGTATTGTTTTACTATTGCACCAAGCAACAATGCTTATCAGTTGCCGGACACAAATGAAATAAATCGTTCCACCTGCTTCATGCCATGCATGCTTTACTTGTGTGAGTTGCATTGCACTCAAGAAAACGGGCAAAATATCGCTAATTGGATCCTTTCAGGCTGCATTAGCGGATGTTTTAACAGAATGCTTGAACATGCCGTGATCAACTGTACACTGTCTTTAAATAACTCTCCGTTGAGTTAGTGTAGTAAGGGCGGATCCAGCCGGCCGTTTTTTGGGGGGAGAGGGTGGCAAACCTTTTTTAGCGGACCTAACCTACCCCAATTTCGAATTTCTTGCCGGATTTGGTCCACTTTATTTTGCAACCACAGGATTTTTTTTCTCTCTCGTTTTTTCGGCTTCTTTGGTTATCGAAAAAGGCTTGCAGTTTGCAGTTTGTATTGTTCCGACATTGTCTTACAGTACCAGAGCAAAACTATTTCACTTGTCAATTGTACCCAAGGGCGTGGACGATAATTTTGGAGTGGGAGACTGGGCTGAAATGACGCAAAAATGTAACCCATTTTTATGCGTGTATCGCTAGTAGAGTCGAGGTCATTCACTTGACCTGGAAGGTCACCTGTTGAACTGGAACCTAAAAATGGATACTGTTAGATTCCTTACATGATATGATGTCCATGAAATGATGTCCTCACATGATGGTATGTTGCTTGGTTTGGAAGTAAACCGGGGAGTCGTTTTAGCCCCCCCCCGTAGGGCGAAGGTGAAAAAAGGGCGAAAGTTAAATGACATGAGACATGACCAAGACACCTAGATTAGGAACGGCTTTTTTGATACTGTGAAGTGTTTATAACTTATAAACGCTGTTACCTTACCTCGTTAGTCTGTTAACGCGAACGCCTTCCACCAATCGGTATATATGGTAAATCCAAAGTAGATAACAATCATATGTCTGGCTATAACATGCTTGCAGCATCCTGTCAGAGGTCTCTGATACAATGTGATCGGATGCAACTTTCCTCGCATGCAATCGATGCAACATCGGCCATCTGAAGACAAAACATGCTGGCCTCTCACCCACGACTGATCAGCAAAACTTGTTTTCTCGCTGATATGGCCTGATATACAAACTGAAATGTTCTATGCACGATATTAAGCAGCTGAGGATGAAAAACCAATAATTTATCGTCTGCTGTATTTGAATACCGTGCTAAATTTTGTGCAATTTGGAAAATAATGCACTTCCACAAGATCTCACTGAAAAAATAATATTTGGAACGCACGAGACGCCGGGAGCTACT
>VOPJ01011143.1:0-13324 GCA_014673585.1 Semibalanus balanoides
CTTCGACCTGTCCAGGGGCCCTTACGACCTGCCCAGGGCCCTCTGTGCTGGCTAGGTGCCCATTTAACGTTTTCAGGGGGCCCTCTGATCCGCTCAGGGGCTCCTTCGGCTTGTCCAGTGGCCCCTCTGACATGCACAGAGCTCTTTTAAACATTTAAGGGGTCCTCCGGTCTTTCAGAGGGCATTTTGCGACTTCAAAACGCATTTTGCCTGCCCAACTTCAAATGAGTTCCTACGCCCCTGGTCACATTGAAAGTTGTCTTGAAATTCAAACATACGGTGCATCTTGAGCTCAAAACTTCGAATATGGCTTTGGTTTGGATAACTGATGGATATATGTGGAGAAAGAAGCAAGGGTGTAGGAGCGGAAAAAAATATTTGTGAAGGATGGGATCGCTGGGGTACAGGAACGCAGGCACGTGGCCAGGATTTTTTCTTAGGGGGACACGTCTGGAAAAAAAATCAAATTTTGTGGATAATTGGTTTTTAACGACATGGATGGATAAGTGTTTTCAAAGTCAACAGCATTTGGCCGAGGCTCGCTGACCAGTTACGAAGGCAGAATTGTTAGCAGAGGTGGGGAGCCAAGTCAGTAGTAGAATCAAATTTCGCTCCTCAGCCAAATTGCCTGTGACCGGGAAGGAGGGGGTCGGGTCATCAACAGAATCCCATTTTTATAGTGTATTTTTGTTTTGCTCAGAGGAGGCACATGGTCGCCGTGTCCCCTCCCCTTGACTACGTCTCTGCTGAGGACAGCGGCGCAACCAAGGGGTCCGCACATGGCGATGAAAGGGGCATCACGATTGAGGGCGCCTCTCCTGCGCGTCTGAAAAATCTACAAATTCGGTGCGCTTTCGAAATGGGGTGGGGGAGGGGGAATTCAAGGAAGCTGCTCCTTGCCAACCAAGCATGGAACCTTCTTCCTAGAAGGTACAACTCGCGAGTGCAGGTGGCGCCCTTCGAGTCGTAAGTGCCGGCAGCACCCGTTGTTATCTGAAATAGGAAATGATGCCCCCTTAAGAGTGGAGATAACAACGCCAACTGTGCGGTGTGCCTCATCCGAAAACTCGAAAACAAGTTTTCGGACCTGCCCAAGGTGTTCACCTAGACAAAGTTGGCAAGGAGCAGCCTCCTTGACTATCCGCCTCCTCCCCATTTTGAAAGTGCACCGAATTTGTAGAGTAATGTTTTTGGACCAAAGTAATAGAGCTATTACGCCTGGGGCCACAGATGTCCGTCATCGTCCACACAACTCCAGCGCCAGCTTTGATTTTTCCCAAATTTCGTGCCTATGTCAATCAGACCATGCTGATTCCAAAAATCAAGTTCATTTCGTGGTAGCGATTGACCTTCTAGGTTAAATGTTAGGTAAAATGACGGGGAACGCGCTGGAGCCCAAAGTTACCGTCCGATTTGCCTAAAAATTGACTCAAACGATTCCTTGCGTCAAAATCTAGCGTCAACGAGACCTTCCGGTTTCAAGGTCATGACCTTCTAGGTAAAATTTCAGGGGAAAGGACGGGAAACACGCTGGACTGGGAACTTGTAATTTGACCTAGAAGGGTCACGACCTTGAAACTGAAAGTCTCTTTTACGCTAGGATTTGACCCAAGAAATAGTTTGAGACTAATTTTAAAAGCAAATCAGGGCAGATAACTTCAAACTCCATGGCGCGTTCCCCGTCATTTGACCAGAAATGTGACCTGAGAAGGTCATGACCTTGCAACCTGAATGTCTCGCTCACGATATAATTTAACCCAAGGAATCGTGTAAGCCCTTTTTAAAACAAATCGGACGGTAACCTTAGACTCCAGTGCATTACCCGTTATTTGACCTAAAATTTGACCTGGAAGGTCAGAACCTTGCAACCTGAATGTGCTCGTTACATTAGATCGTTACATTAGACTTTATAAATCTTTTGATACTTCTTTTAAGCAAATTGGACGGTAATTCAAGGCTCTAGCGCGTTCCCCGTCTTTTTACCTGAAATTTGACCTGGAACGTCAAGACCTTAAAAAAAAAACACTAATAGGTAAATAGGAGGGTGCCCTTCCATGCCCATGTGATTTGACTACGTATAGTATCAGAGTGTTTAATAAGGATATGGATATTTAATCACGTTAGGTCACATCACTCTCCGCTATTTGGTTGTACTGGGAAAAGATAGCCGCCACCTGTATTAGTAAAGGATTTGTTCTGAGATTCAGGCAGGCAGATAGCCGAGCAAGTAGTGTCTACCCAAATCCCAGAACTGACCATAGTTAGGTGGTATGGGAATATTGAAACCTGAAAGTCTCGCTCGCACTCGATTTTTACCTAAGGAATCGTTTGAGACCACTTTTAAGCAAATCGGACGGTAACTTTAGGCTCCAGCACGTTCCCTGTCCTTTGACCTAAAATTTGACCTGGAAGGTCTATCACATAATCTCCATCACATAATAGACTTGATTTTTTTAATCAACAGGGTCTGATTGACCAATAGGTACACGAAGTTTGAGGAAAGTCAAAAGTGTGACCTGAAATTTGACTTGAAAGGTCATGATTTTTTTCATCTGAAAGCCTTGCTGACACTAGATTTTGGTCCAAGGAATCGTTGAAGACCACTTTTAAACAAATCAGACGGTAACATTAGGCTCCAGCGCGTTACCCGTCCTTTGACCTGAAATTTGACCTGGAAGGTCAATCGTTATCGAAAAATGAACTTGATTCCTTGAATCAACATGGTCTGATTGACCTTTATAAGACGTTTAAGGAAAATCAAGAGTTGACGTTGAAGTTGTGTGATGACGATGGCGCTAACTTCAACGACATGGGCCACAGGGCATGTGATTTAAGTAAAGCTTCGAAACGTTGTATTTTGCCCATCCATATTAATTTCACAATAAGTCGCATCGGCTACTGGGTATGCATTTTTATGCGGGAAATATATTTGCATTGATGCATTTTTAAATAAAAACAAAGAGCTTGCAAACAAAACAATACAAGAAGTCCCAAAAAATTGCTCCGGCTACGCCAGGGCAGCTTTGAAGTTGCCCCGGGGCTGCCGGAGTAGATTCTCCACCCATGCCTAGCGATTACATACAGCTAGCATCTGTCGTTAGCGCTGCCCAATAGAAAACAGCTCGTGTGCGCTGATAACAGCTGCCGAACAGAGCCTCGGTTGCTATTTTGCATTGTTCTTATTGGGATTATCGTCTTAGGTGCGCCATTCTGGATAACATCTTCTTTACTCTGTCTATAGTGGCGATCGTTTATGTATATCGAACCAAAACAATATGCAAAACAGAATATAACTACAAATTCAACTAAATGGGCATCAGGCGTGAATTCGATCGTATCCAATAATAAAACCAATAGCTTCTTACCGTAATACAAATATATTTGAAATTCCAAGAGAGTAGGCACACTCCCTTTAACTAGATTGCAGTTCTTGCTGTGTACCTAATCACTCACTGGTGTGGCTTGAGGACAGAATGCGAAAATATCCGGATTATTAGGACAGGTTTGATCAAGCAACTGGCAATCAGACCAGATCGTAAATATTAATTAAGTTACTACTTATTACTATATAAGGTCATAACATTAACAGGTAAAACATGCTTACCACAATGAAAGATCAGGAAACTTGGGAATGCGTGCGATTTGGGCACTGTTTTCCGTGGCTCAGGTGCTCAGGTTCCGTGGCTCAGGTGACATATGCCAGCCAAGACGGCTGACCAGAAGTGTATGATGATGAAACTTCGGCCGAAAACGAGATGTCATGATGACCCCACAGACCATATTACCTCCGAGAATGACTCGTAGTATGATAACTATCTAACCGGCAAATCTCCCGGGTGGGGAAATTCTGAAAGTCTCGTCGCCGATTGTGTGTGATAATTATGGAACAAACTAAAAACCGGCTTAAGATTCAGAGATATGCTACATTCCTGGTGTAGTACCTATAGCTATGGACTTGGGTCTGTACAAAAACAGGCTGCTGTTACTCTGAATAGGTACGCCTATGAACATACTAAAGCCTATGTGTGAAGCGTGCAGAGGAGCTTCTTACCAGACATGTGCCAGAATCCAAACATGATCCAAGATCCATGATCCCTATTATCCAAGATCCGGGATCCTGTTGGATCCTGGATCTTGTTCGGAAAATGTGCCGTTGGATCCTATGCATCCAGGATCTTGTTTTAAAAAATCGTTGGATCTTATGGATCCAGGATCTTGTTCAGAAAATGTGTCGTTGGATCCTATGGATCCAGGATCTTGTTCAGAAAAGTTATCGTTGGATCTTAAGGATCCAGGATCTTTTTAGTTTAAGTCTCACTGGATCTTGTGGATCCTGAGTTTTTGTGTGGACAAATTTGGGATTTTGCAGACCGTTAATGATGTAGAATGCACCATTAGACCCACTGATACTGACTTTAAATAATTGCAATTGAAGTGCTAGTTTTGTAATCAGTAAATTTTTGTATTTGGATCATTTATTTTGCTGTTGGATCCTGATCTTACAGATATCTTGTGGATCTTGGTTCAGGACCATTCTGTCGTGGGTTCCTGCGGATCTTGGACCCTGCAGAACCATTGTGTCGTTGGAACCATTGTGTTCCTGTCGATCGTGGATTCTGTAGGACTATTTTGTTGTGGGATCCTGTGGATCTTGAATCCTATTTTTTGCCTCAGCCCGTGTCTGCTTCTCACACCAGTGCCAATGTAATTACTGAAATTATGTTTTCTGGAGTAGAATGAGTTTGACGTTGTCGCATTCCAAGTCCAAAATCCACATTGATGCAGCAATTCGAGTTTCGGGTTCGTAAGATTCCTGGCTTCGGTAAACATTTGAGAATTTCGAATTATTGGTGCTGTGGACCTCTCATTGGAACTTCTTTATAATTTATATTTAATGGAACTGAAGCAGCACCATGGGCTTTTTGGTCATAATTTCGTAATGTTGAACTTCCCTCTTTACACCCCCCCCCTTGTCACTAACCCTCACTCCACACTAGCCGGCCGTTGGCCATGCTGTGCCACACAGAGCGGGAGCCCCACGCATGGCATTGTCCCCAACTCGGACCCCCCTTGTCACTACCCTCACTCACCCACTAGCCGGCCGTTGGCCATGGTGTGCAGTACGAGCGGGAGCCCACGCAGGGCATTGTCCCCAACTCGGACCCCCCCCCCTTGTCACTACCTCCACTCCACTGCCGGCCGTTGGGCCAATGCTTGTGCAGTACAGAGGGGAGCCCAGCATGGATTTTGTCCCCCACTCGGACCCCCCCCTTGTCACTAACCCTCACTCCACACTAGCCGGCCGTTGGCCATGCTGTGCAGTACAGAGCGGGAGCCCCACGCATGGCATTTGTCCCCAACTCGGGACGATTGGATATCCCTCACCAATCTGACATTCACGGATGTGTACAGTACCAGTGAAGAGAGCCGCGATGTTTGTCGGCTGTTGTGGCGACCCACGCGTCGACCGTCACAAAGGTACCGACCGTGGCTGTATTATCTACAGCCGATGACGTCACAACCGCAACCATAAAATGAGCCGCGAAAAAAACAGCTCAGTATTTCTTTCACACGCGGCACGAATGGCCGGTCACACTGGACTAAAACGGGACAACAATGCTTGGTCGATATCGATCAGTCTGTGCAGACGGAGCCGAAGGCAAGTCCTCTGATTTTCTGGCGGTCAGGAAGGCTATGCAATATGCATTGTGCATGTAAATTGTAGGTACTGATACGCAAGGGCGTCGCCACCTTCCGAAAATGGGGGTCAGGGGCGTAGTTTCCTATTCAGTTGGGGGGAGTTTCAGCCCCAAACTTGGACAAAAAGTTTAGTCCGATCCAGGAAAAAATGTGTAATTTGTGAATTTCGATGATACTTTTAGCAAATTTTCCCAGCTCAGCCCCTCCCCCCAAATAGAAGGACTTCAAAGTCCCTCCGTCCCTTGGGAGAGGACGAAGGGACTTGGAAGCCGATTCTTCCCATGCAACGCCCATAGGCTGTAATATCAAAAACCGAAAATGCTTGGGGGGACGCGTCCCCCATCTTTCCTTCGACGCCCATGCTGTTACGATGCGATTGCATGCGCCATATCCTCCTATTTTGACATATAATTAGGTATATCTGATTTATTGATTTTCTAACCAAATTTTAATCCATAGCATAATTCAGTTTAACATGTTGTTACCAATAAAATTTTAATTAAATTTGCACCTAAGAATGTTATTTCCAACATGCCATTGCCAGGGAACAAGTTCTTCAGCCACATCGAACCCTTGCCTCCACCGTCTGTTAGCCACATCGAACCCTTGCCTCCACCGTTCGTCACACATCGAACGCTTGCCTCCACCGTCTGTTAAGCCAATGGAATCTTGCCTCCCGGTCTGTCCCATACACGAGAACGCCTTGCCGCACCGTTGTCACCACAACGAACCTTGACCAGCCGCTGTCAGCCCAATCGGAACCCTTGGCCTTCACGTACCTGTTCAGCCACATCGACCTTAGCCTCCACCGTCTGTAGCCACATTAACCTTGCCTTCACCTGTCTGTCCCGACATCGGGAACCCTTGGCTCCACCGTCTGTTAGCGCACATCGGGACACTTGCCTCCACCGTCTGTTAGGCCACATGACCTTGCCTCCACGTCTGGTCACCACATTCGAACCCTTGGCTCAAACCGTCTGTCACACATCAACCCTTGCCTCCAGCCGTCTGATTAGCCACATCGACCCTTCCTCCACCGTCTGTTCAGCCACATGACCCTTGCCTCCCACCGCTTGTCACCAACATCGAACCCTTGCCTCCACCGTCTGTCAGCCACATCGAACCCTTGACTCCACTGTCTGTTAGCCACACCGAACCCTTGCCTCTACCGTCTGTCAGCCACATCGAATCCCTTGCCTCCACCGTCTGTCACCAGCATCGAACCCTTCGCCCTCCACCCGTCTGACCAGGCAAATCGGGAACCCTTGCCGTCCACCCGTCTGTTAGGACCACATCGAACCTTGCTCCACCGTCTGTTACACATCGAACCCTTGCCTTCTCACGGTCGTTGCCCATCGAACCCTTGCGTCCACCGGTCGTTAGCCACAATCGAACTTGCCTCACCGTCTGTCAGCACAATCGAACCTTGGAATCTACCGTCTGTCAGCCACAATCGAACCCTTGCCTCCACCGTCTGGTTAGCCAATGAACCTTGCCTATCCACCGTCTGTCCCAATCGAACCTTGCCTCCACCGTCTGTTGCCGCCACATCGAACCCTTTTAGCTCCACCGTCTGTTAGCCAACAATCGACCCACTTGCTCCAGTCTGTTCCAGCCACATGCGAACCCCTTGCCTCCACGTCTGTCAGCCACATCGAACCTTGCCTCCACCGTCTGTACCAAACATCGAAACCCTTGCCTCACCGTCTTGTCAGCCACACATCGACCTTTGCCTCCACGTTGTAACCAGCATCCGAACCTTTCCTCCACCGTCTGTCAACCACATCGAACCGCCTTGCTCCACGTCTGTCAGGCCAAATCGAACCTTTTAACTCCACCGTCTTGTAACCACATCGAACCCTTGCTCTCCACCGGGTACCTGTTAGCCCATTCGAAGCCTTGCCTCCACCGTCTGTCACCACTCGAATACCTTGCTCACCGTCTGTTCACGACATGACCCTTGCCTCCACCGTCTGTCACCACTGAACCATGCCCTCCCATCCAGTCTGGTACACCTACAATCGCACCCTTGCAGTCCACGTCTGTCAGCCACATGAACCTTGCTCCAACCGTCTGTCACGGACATCGAACCTTTGCCTCCACCGTCTGTCAGCGCACATGGAACCCTTTTTCAGCACAATCGGAACCCTTTGCTCCACCGTCTGTTAGCGCACAGGTCGAACTTGCTCCACCGCTGTCACACAATCAGTAACCCTTGCCTCCCACCGTTGTTAGCCAACATGGAACCCTTGCCTCCACCCGTCTGTCCACCACATCGAACCCTTGCCTCCACGTCTGTCACTACAATCGAACCCTTGCTCCCCGTCTGTCACCGACATCGACCCCTTGCCCTCCACCGTCTGTTAGCCACATCGAACCTTGCCATCCACGTCTGTTAGCCCACATCGAACCCTTGCCTCACCGTCTGTCACCACATCGAACCCTTGCCTCCACCGTCTGTTAGCCACATCGAACCCTTGCCTCCACCGTCTGTCGCACTCTCTTAACGTCTCTGATAACTACTGAACGATCCAAAGTGGAAGCAGATTAAGTGATATTTGAGGGCTACCTGCTTTGTAAAGCATCCCAATTAACGGGTAAAGTCGATTGCATGGTGTCACTGCTGCTTAAGGGGAAACAATTACCTTTTCCCACAAACATGGAGATATGACTTAAAATCGATAGACGAGACAAAAATATATTGTAAATTTATCACATTTTGCATACAAATATTCCTACCGGAATATATTTCAAGTCAAAGTTGATAAGCGTTCCACACTTTCAATGACCGGTACATGCAAGCTGCTTGCAAGCACTTTTGTATCTCATCAAACTGCGGTCTTTTCCCGTATTGTTTTCTTACGCAATGGAGTAGAAAATGTCGGTTGAATCCTGCTTGTTTCAATAATATGATCGGCGATCTTATACATTTAATATCCATTAAATAAACAAGGAAAACAAATAAGCAGTTTAACTTGGTCCCATGGCGGCCCCGGGCCCAGTTGTACCTGGTTTTGAAATTGTTTCATAAATTGCCAGCAATACAAGCTTTGTATAACTTTGCATATGGCTGCGTACAACACTATGGTTTATATCATCATGGCAAAACATAGTTTTCCCCAAACAAACTCTACAAACAAATAAACATTGACAATGCAATCAGAAAATCAGCTTGGCAACCAGCGACGGCCATTTTAGTGTCGGCGATTTGTTTCAGGGACATTGTCCAGCATCGAACAAATTCGAAACACCGGCGCCACCGGCGCCATATGGAGCGTTTCAAAAGTAATGGGAAAATACTGCTCATGAGTTTCAAAAGAAGCATATGTACTTTATTTAATTTGTGAAAACTTACAACATCGTATGAGTGAATAATTTTATTTTATTCTTAAATTTAAATTAAATCATTGCTATACCATAAAGAAAGCCTGAAAATTGTTGCTAAGAAAAATACAATGTGATTATTTCCCTTTAATGTTTGCATCTTATATATACAATACCCAAGGGGTGCATTGGTTATGTATGTAATTGTACAACAGTGTAGTCCAAATGTTTTGTCCACTCTATCGACACCACCCAATGTCGATACGCCCGGCGAATAAATCCTTCCTGAAAACGGCTAGAAGCAGTCCTTTCAGTGCACTATTCGAATAAACCCTCCATTTGCAAGGGGCGATGTGTGTTTTCGTCTGCCGGAAGCTAGCTTTGAAAGTATTCATAAAAAGCTTTGCTTAAAGGGAGAGTGCCGCCTCGCGTGCCAAATATAGGGTTTTTGGTGTGTATCGGTAGATTAAACGTGTCCGATTTCACCTGCAAAGTCTGGTTCCCAAAACTGACCCTGTTAGATCAAAAAAGACTATAGCACCTCCAATGATTGGCAATCATTAGTAAAATTGGAATCGCCTACGCACTATTTTGAATCACTTCTTTGCGAGCTAAAATTTTATTTTGAAATTTGCAAACTCAACATCATCATTCCGTCATTCAACTTTAAAAATAAAAAGCGTATGCAGTTAATTATATTATCAACAATCTTAGCCTCTTATAAGCCTCTCTTATCAATAAAATAAAACTAATAAAACAGCAAGAATAGCAAGAATATGTGAGGCTCGACTTTGGGCTGTAAAAGTAAGTGACATTACCCTTTAACACAGAAAGACTTTTCAACGTCAAGTCGCGGCGAATTCGGACGGCTCGGGGCCTCGGCTTTAGGCAGGGAGCGATATGTGTGCGTTACCTGTGGAGCTATTGTTTACATTGCTTACGAGATAAACTCAGCTCAGATGAACCGAATCGTCTTGGTCGACACCGTCAACGTTTCCATCCGCAAAGGGTATGTATTTTTTATATTGCAATCATTATTTTGGTGTTTAATTTTGTATTTCTCTATTACTATGTACTAATGTAATTTACTAGTATTGCAATTGTTGGAAAGCTTGAGAGTAACGGCCTTTTCATGGATTTTGCAAAACCAACTTTTCAGGTAATCACTGCTCATATGAGTAATGCTTGGGCAATTATGAAATGCAAAGGGAATTTGGTAAATTAAAAAATAAATACCATGAAGGGGCCCCTAACAAGACCGAAAGGGCGACTGATCATACTGAATTGGCCCTTAGCCAGCACGGAGAGGACCAGTGCCCTTTCAATGCTCAGAAGGGTCCCTTTCAATGATCGGGAAGGGGCCTCTCTTGAGGCAAATTCCTGGCTATGATCAGTCATGTTGTACTATGGCCAATTTGGCCATTTTGGAACATTCCATTTTTTGAAACTTGTGATTGGCGCGCCCTTAAACCCAATAAACAATACATTTTGGAACTTTCATTACCCAAAAATGGGGAACAAACTTCTGCCAAATAATGTGTACGCTCGTTTCCAAAAATGGAGTATGGAAAACCCTTCACGACTAAACAGTGATCCATGGGTACGCTTCTTCTGAAAATGTGTACGCTCATTCCAAAAATAGGTATGGAAAACGACCTTCACAACTAAACAGTGATCCACTCATTGAACGGTGCATCAACGCATTATGCCAATGACGTCATCAAATTCAGTACCCTTGATTATTGGATGGCTTGTCACAAATAAATATTCTAAGTCACACTTTGTATTTACATTTTACAATTGGCAACGTCAAAAAGGCATCTTTTCAATGACCATTGTATATTTTGTTCAGCAATCCGTTCCCCCAGTATCCATGAGTATGAATGTAAAAATAAAGATCCCTAGGTTTTTGTCAATTAAAAAATGTTTTGGAACAAGCGACCCTATTTTTGGAAGAAGCAAAACCAATTTAGGCCATTGGTAGGCATGGCCATGCGTCACACTTACGTACTACACAGCACTGTACGGTAGTGTGACAAGCCTGGCGGGCGATGCAGCCGGTTTGATGATGTCATTGGGAGGCGTATCAATCACTTAAAGGGAATATAGCACCTTTAACATTAGTTTTTAACTGAGATAGCCAGATTGCTTGGTGTACTGAGAAACCTCTAAATCTGAAATTATTCCTTCCAAAACGACCTAGTTGCTGAGCTTCAACGCAAAAACCGTTGGGCATATTTGGGCATATTTTAAAAGGACAAATTTATGACGTTTCGCATACGTCATAAGTAGGTACTCCACTGTGATTTCCACCGAACTCCGTTTTCGCTATTTGAACCGTCCGCCACCGAAAGTATATCGACTCGGTCCGTGTGTTTAGGAATCGCAACAAAGTTAAGGAGCAGGCTGGTATTTAGGGAGACATAAGTCAGTCAAAAATATAGATATTGCTTTGCATTTTTGTAGGGGCGTCGTTCATGCTTTGTTCTCCAATATCAGTTGGGACTTGGGGACACTGTAGGGAAATGTTCCAAAAATAGAGCGCTCTAAAAATAGCGCTGATGACGTCAGAGCCTGTCATAGACATACATGTTAAAGCTCTAAAATTACAGCATTTTAATGAACACTTTTTACAAATACCACTTGCAATAAATTGTAGCAAGATGTCAGAAACCAAGAAAGCAATACAAGATACAAAAATGATCAACGATCATGTTTTTTTTCCTGCAAAAGCCTTAACAAACCAAGATGCACATTGAAAATGTAACTTGAATTTTAAATTTGTGAAAAATAATGTAAAAATGTATATTCAACAATCTTAATTAAGCTTAACTGTTAAGTTTAGTCCTACAATTTGAGTTTCTAAGGTGTGGTAACAGTTTAATTATAAGGTGTGGTATCAGTTTAAAGTAATTATCTTTGCCAATTGTGAACTTGATTTCAACATTCAAAATGCCAACAGATGCTTGAATGTGTTGATGGGTGGCTGTCAGTGTTCATGCGATATATCAGAAAATATGTGACAAAGGCCCTGCTCGACGTGTCACAAGCGCAAGCTTCATAGACCCTATGCAACGATCAGCTCACATTGGGCAGAAAGTTCCATAGGGGCTATGAAGCTTACGCTTGCGACACGTTTGGGCCCAAAAGGCCAAAACGAAAGGCCCAAAAGTCACGCAAGCGCAAGCGGGCCTTTAGCCCAAAAGGCATGCGCTTGCGACACGTTGAGCAGGGCCAAAGGCTTTGACCCTGCTCGACGTGTCACAAGCGCAAGCTTCATAGCCCCTATGCAACTTTCTGCCCAATGTGGACTGATCGTTGCATAGGGGCTATGCTAACAAAGCTTGCGCATGTGACACGTCGAGCAGGGCCAAAGCCTTTGGCCCTGCTCAACGTGTCGCAAGCGCAAGCCTTTTAGGCCTTTGGCCCAAAGGCCCAACTGTTGATGGGTTGATGGGTTACCGGTGGCTGCAATATTCATTGCATAATGTGCATGAACAAATTTATTTACATTCACTACTCACACACCGCTGAAGACATACTTATAAACAAATTTATGGGTAGGTAGATCACATTGATTTATGCATAAGTACATTTATGGGTATGTGTGCATGTAACAACACTTCAACGCTACCACAGGTGGAGAATGTAGCATGGCAGGTATGGCCAATGCCACACCAACTTCTAAGTGCGTGTGGCAGAACCAAACCAACATTGATATAGACTTTCCACTCTTGTCCACACAAGCTATAGACTTCGCTCTTGTACACACAAGCTATAGACTTAACCCGCGCGGCGTAGGGGGGGTAAATATTACCCCCCTCCCGTATTTCCGCAATAACTTGAAAAACCGGTAAAACATAACGACGTCAAAGTTTTAAGTACCTTATCCAGATCAATTTGACGTTTTCTTCCTAAAAAATTAATCTTAAACAAGTTCATGAATCTGAAGATAAGTTGACGTTTGATACGTCAATGTCATTGCCATTTTTGGTTTGAGAATAACGATAAATGTTTGATGCATCGTAGAAAACATAACTTTAAAGCAAATCGCAAACGCAAAACTTTATAAGAAAGGAAATTAAATTCTCTACAAGATGGGAATTTCGGATTTCCAAAATTTCTGGTTTTTGACCCCCAAAATCCAAAAAACGGATTTTTAAAAGAAATTTTCCCCCAAAATTGAAAATTTCCAAGGTATCTAAAAAACCGAACTATATATTTGAGAACCAAGTGTAATGAATACCCAGACCAAATTTCAAAGTAATAGCTTTATTTTTCAGTGACTGATTGCTCTCCA
>VOPJ01011144.1:0-20884 GCA_014673585.1 Semibalanus balanoides
TAGATTTCGATGGGATAAACACCATTCGATTCGTCATGACAAGATCTTTCTTTCCGGACCCCGATATTTCTTTTTTGGTCACAAATAGGGTGCCAGGGTGCCAAAAGTACGATTTATTAAAGGTCATTGCGGCCATGTGGTTTAACCGATTATGTCCCCAAAAATTTGAGCTTGAAATTTACTGATCTTCAACATATCGAAGGATAAGTGACAAATTCAAAAATCATAGGCGCATTTAGGGAATTTAAAATGACTTTTTTATAAGAATAAATATGTGCTGTTCGTGATTGTTTTGGACGATATGAACGGCATTTGTGGTCATATGTATGTAATTGGTTAAATGTAACATATTGCGCATAGGCGGATTCAGGATAACAACGTGGGGAGCAATATTTGCATAATGCCTTTTATGTTCTTACTTATGTGAAGTTTGATCTAATTTGACGATAAGTATCGCCTCCCATGTTATGTACCTGAGTGCGCCTCTGCATAAATATGTAAAATCCAAGTATTTGTGATGTATATTGCTGTGACAACGTTTCTGGTGCATTTATTGCACCGCAAACTACGAACATAAACCTGGCACCATCTCTGCTGGACCGATTTTTTCAAAATGTTGGCACAGCACGCGTCATTCTATTCTAGGAAAATTCACGAAGTTTCAAAACACTAGGCTCAACGGTTTCGAAGCGGCAATCGAAAAACCACTGGGAAGGAAAGAATCTGCCTCCCCAGCACGGAATAGGGTTAAAGGGAATAGTTTCCACCTTGAAAAAAAAAAACGAGAAAAAGCTCAGAAATGATAAAAGAGAAAGGCAAAGGAAATCTAAGTATCATATTACTAGTAAGTTCAAAGAAACCTGATATTTAAGCGGGCGCGAAAAAAGGCAAATTTAAAACTGTCAATCTATTTGCGTGTATATTCATATTTTTTCCTTCAAAGTAATGCGAAATCAAGCTGGCCCTAGAAGCAACGGAAAACGTCATTCGATTTAAGAGGGGATCGTGTCGTCTATAACACTGCGTGCTATTGCTAAGTTACTCTCGTGAAGCATTGCCGGAAAATACAACGCCTTTAAAAAACCATCACAGTACTTGCTTTTAAAAAAAAAAAAAAGTAGGTATTCAGCACACTATATATCTCACTATGAAAAAGTGTAGTGTTCCGCCATTTCGTTTCGCTCACCGTACCGTGCCTCTGTGGCGTCCGTCTGGATTATGTGTCACAAAGGTCATGCACGGTCTACACGTCACTGGCGTCACCGGTCTCACGGGTCGGCTCATGATCACTCAGCCCGGGGCGCGTCGCGGGCGGCCAATCAAACAGCGCGGCGGCCACCGCGCGTGCTGTACGAGGTGGGGTTCGCTGAGTGGGGAGGGGAGGTAGATAACAATTTGTTACGCGAGCCCATGGAACTCAGGCCCAGCGCTCAAACGCTACGCATACCGCTACAGAACCGTTTTGTTTAATTAAAATCTTTCTATCAACAAGATTTAACACTCAAAATCACTATGCATTAGCATTACCTGACAAAGTTCATTTCTATGCAACTACACAAATAATGACCGGACTCTGAAAACAGTATAGGTTTGTTCCGAGACTACCTTTTCCCAAGTTCTTACGTCCTTCCTGTGCAGTCATAATCATACAGTCATCTCAGCCAAAGAAATCGCCAATCAGCGCTTGGACGGGGTTACACGGGGATACTCTCGGGGGTCCCGACTTTTAGCGACTGTCGTCAATATTAATAGTTATAGGAGGTCCTTTCTTTGGAAAATGTGAAGCGCCACAAGTCCATTTCGAGAAATGCGCCACAACTTGGCTATCTCAGCTCAAAACCCTATGTTAAAGGTGAACTATTCCCTTTAAGAGCACTTCACGTGATAATGGTCGCAATCGAAGACTTTGGATGGTCAAGTATGGCCCATACACTCAAATACCTCGATTTTGACCTTTGGCCTTATCTTTACCTGATATTTGACCTCAATTAAAAACAAATCGAAAACGATTTAAATGCATCTTAATTAATGAGAGTTTACGAATGCCTTCTTGTGCGTCTCACTGTGCTCATTGGTTTGAAAGATAACCAGGGGCCGATACCCCCGCAGTCAATGGCGTTCGAAGTTTATGCCATGCATTGACTGGAAATACCACTGATAAGGTATTGACAGCATTTCATTCGGATATAAAATTTATCCTCCATATTGCCAGGGTTGTTTGAACACACTCAAAGATTCCTGGTAAATATTACAAAAACGGCCTCGCGGAGCGCCGTTCTTTTAATGTCTACCGGGCACCGTATATTATTGATTCTTTGAGCACCTTCTCTGATTTGATTTTACCCGGAAGCATTCTTGGTCACGATTCTATACATACAGCCGTTACCTGAGGTAGAGCTGAACCAAAGGTCAGGTTAAGTGGACCCATCCCCAATAAAATTCAAGCTAGACGGCAATGGGAGGCAAGACGGCCATCCCTCTATACACAAAAATATGCGATATATAGCTACGACACATAAAACGGTCTCCTACGACTATATCTCCATTCAGGATTTGTAATGTCCGTTTCTAACACCGTCACTCTACTGTCGAACAACTCCAGTGACCAGTCATGACAAATGTTCATGGGTACGAGGGGAAATTTCATGCGCATCACGCAGCACTATTTACATGTCCAAACTCAAATCAGCGCTAACATACGTCTTCCAAAGCAATGCCTCCAGATCGCAAGAGAAAGAAAGAACGCAAGGGAAACACTTCACATAGGAGAAAAGCATTGCTTCGCCGATATTTTCCCCGGTTTATTCGTGCGACGTGACGAAGGTGGTGTTAGGTAGTCTAGGTTCGTAGAACTCAACATTTCTTTTTCATGTATTTGCGCTGGTCACCTAATTTTGTTTTTGGGCATAAAAGTGCACTTTTGGGATTTTTTCTCGGAAAACATCACCTTTTAGGAAGAACAAAACAACACAAAACGCGATATTCCGTAGGATATACACATATAAGTAAAAATAACATTGGTATCATACAAGCTCACAAGGGCGTCACCGATAATTCTTGAGTAGGGGGGTCGGCTGAAATGACAAAAGAATACATACAAATTGTATGCGTTTATTTAAGACTTTGCTGTATTGTAATGCCATTTTCCATGTTATAGTAAGTATTTAGTTATTTAGCGCCGCGCGCGCATTTTTTTTTCGCCGGATTTGTCTGGAAAACCCAGAAAAGTATACGGCTTTTTAGAAGGTTGAGTGTGACCCTACTTCAAACCCCCATTGGTCATGTTGGAGTTGTTGACACTGTCTGTAGAACCATGATTTTTCTGAACGGCTTAAGCCATGTACTTCATTTCCCAGAATCCACTTTCAGTTGCTGACGATATTCCAAAGTAGCCAATCACATCCACCTGGCAGTAGTTTAATTATCAATAGTCGCCCAGAGAGCTTTCCACTCAGAAGATATGCTTCTTAATTTACAAGCTAGCATATATTCGTAGCCTCTGGCCAGTGCGCCATTATAGGTTAAACATCTTCGCTACCTCTGTTTACTTAGTGACGATACTCGCTTATGAGTTTTGAAACAAAACCAAATGCAAAACAGACACTATAATTAAAAATTCAACTAAAGGGGCTCCAGACGTTACGTGAACTTTATATCGTAATCCAATAATCAATGAGCAATATAGCTTCTTACCGTAATAAAAATATATTTGACATTTCAAAAGAGTAGGCACACTCCCTTTAAAGGAAAAAAGACTAAAAATGTTATTAATTAAATTCAGCGTTACAGCGAACCAAAGACGATGACGATGGCCTCGTTATGACTGTGGCCACCGATGTGACGGCGCGAAGTGGCGCCGAAATTGTAATTTTAGGTAGTGGAAAAATACATTTTCATATTGGAACCTGACCGTAATTGAAGCCTAGCCACAGGTATATATATACTCCCGCCCGTGCTGGGAAATTATGCAATATTCACCGAGGCTTTTCTATGCGGAGGACCGAGGGCGGTAGGCCCGATGGTTCCGAAGCAAAATAAACGAGGTGGAATATTGTGTCATAATTTGCCAGAGCACAAGAGGTGGGGAAGCTCATTTACCACATCCGTCGTTGTAACACAAAAAAAAACGTTGTAAGAGTATATGAATAAGCGCTGAATTATATACTATTTCTGAGATAAGTCACAAATTCTTCTAGTTTGTGGAAGTATGAAGTGTGAACACTGACCATCCATATATCAATAGACCATTTTCCCTCCATAATTGCCGGCTTTCAATATCAGATAATGAAGAGCCTAGGGAACGCCAGAAGAATAGAGTGAGGAAAGCTTTATCGGAGTCCAGCCCATAAGTGAGAGAAATGAGATAAGAAAACCGACACTGGATAAAAACACGTCTCATAAGAAACATCACAAACTGCGGTAATGTGACGTGGGTGAACAAGCTGATACAGAACGTGAGATACAGCCTTCCCAACTTTTTACAACCAGTTTAGTTTTCCTGTGTGCTTATTGTTATCGAATTTTGCGGTTGTTTCCTGAGCATCTCTGGTGTTATCTGTGTTCTCCTTGACGATTTAAGTGGTTTGGAGCAATAAATAACAGCCATCTACGAATGCAAACCGTATATCTTCTATGTAGTTTCCTGTACGATACTAATAATCTGTCCTGTCAATAATCCCACCTAACACACCGTATAATTAGATAAACCTACAAGCACCACAAATATAAAAGTATGGTATTGTGTCGCCAGGCATTTGCCCAGTCCCAAGAGTGGGCAAGAACTTTTACTCACATTGCCGCACCGAGATTCCGTGTAAAGAACTTCAACAGATACCTAATGAAGTCATGATCCCTATATGTATAAGATAGCTACAACAACAACAAATTGTATACTCTTGTTATTCGGATTGTGAAATGTAGATCGAGACCGCCACCTGTCAATCCAAAAGAGACACGTCTTCAAAGTCTCTTTTGCGGGGTGCAACGCTCGGACTGACTGCCTTTTCTTTACCACTCTGAGAAGACCTGGCGAATCTCTTACGCTAGCTGCTCTTAGATACTCATCTACCGGATGTTAAAAGTACCAGTTGTGGTATTTTTACACTGTCCTGTTTCTGAATGATTCTCGCTAGAAAAACTGTCTGGAAAATCAATACACACATTCTCGACCATCGCGTCAAATATCCGTTCTTCTGCCATAATAGTACTTCTAACACCCTTAGTCCGCAGATAGGCTCCCCCGCGCGGAAGCACCCGCTTTTACCACCCCCAAATATGCCGGCCCGGGGAAGATCAGTCAAAAATACATTTAGCCGGAGAGGTGTGGTCCGCATACTTTTAGGTTACAAACGAAAAAGCCCCGGTAGGTTCAAATCTTGTTGTACCAGAGCGCGGCGTCGAAAACCCAGGCTGTGATGTGACCCTTAGAAATTATTCGACTGGAACCCTCTCTGATAGCTCTTGTACGGACTTCTGACCTTCAAAGGCTTCTTCACCAATATTTTATCGAAGTTACAAATAATTATAAACTATGAAACCAGAAAAATTATGCGTCTGGTAAGACCTAAGTTATTAATTATAAAACATGATTGGAAAAATTATGTAATATACCCAAAGACTTGACGCGGCATCATGGTAAAAATCATACCCCACCGCCCGGATAAATCGTCAAGACCTCCTGCTGACACGGAATGCACACGCTCAGCAGCCCATCGGCCCCCCCCACTCCAATAACCTACCAGGAAGATGCAACATACACGAGTTCAGAGCAACGTTTAATTTACACCTGGCCTCATGCGGGTATTCATATATTCCCCAAACTCATTCACGTCTAGCTAAGTGTACTAAAGTTCGAACCTATCTCTCAGGTAAAACCCTTTTCCTGGTTCGCCCACACAGTATCTACTGCGCAATGGACTTGAAAAATAGAGAACATGGAAAATGAAAGTAGTTTTCATTATGTATTAGCTGATCCTCCCGCACCTAGTTAATCACAATGGCTTGTTGGCGAGTCTCATCTCAATTAGGTAACGTCATCCAAAAAGTAAATAATACCTGTACCTATACAATATGTATGTACCAAACTGTAACAAACAACTGGCGATATCTAGTGCAAATTGTTTAAAAGCAGCAAGACTGAGGCATACATATTTTTCCACGCATAAATGGTCCTTGTAGATCTGGAGGAGCCTGGTGGGAGATGACTTGTGAGGTGGTCCTGGTCTGGTCCCCACTATTAGCTCTTTGGTCCAGCAAGTTAGGCACCGCTGTAGAAGCTTTCGGGGACCGATGTCCGTGTCCTTGCGTTTGCGTCGCCTTTTTCGGAACTCGGCGCCTGCCTAAATCCGTAGCTTAACATGTAGCCTGCTTTAATTTTTTAAAGGAAGTTGGCTCTGGGGTCAGGAATTACAATCATTGAAACTCTGAGAGCCTCTGCTAGACACTTAATGGAATTCATTCATCCATTTTCCTAGAGAGTATAATAAAATGCAAAACGTGGTGTCATGCCGCGAAGCGATGCGACGTTTTTACATTTTTTGACTGTGGATAGCATAATTTTGACTGCTGCAATGGCTATTTTTGCGATAAATTGTTATCTTTCCCCGACAAATTGTTAACTTTTACAGTTTTCTCTTAAGATAATTATTTTTACGTTCCGTGCAGGGACAGCACGAGAGGCATACTTGTATTGAATGCCCTCCCCCCACAGGATTCCTGCGAGGGAGGGCATTTGTCTCTGATGCCCTCCCCCTGGATCCGCCAGTCATTGCATAGTTAACATCTGGGTGGGCAAATTCTCGCCACTGGGTTGGCATTCTGGAGCACTGGGTGGGCATATTCGCCCACCCAGTTCCTTGCTTACAGGAGGCCCTGCTGAATCGTCCGGTTATCTGCATCAGAGGTCATCACACCGCCCTGCACCTCCAAGGTCAGATATAGCTGCTGCTCCCGCGCTCACCGTTAGACAGCCGTGAAATGTCACACACAGCAGACGGCTCCGAGACAGGAGCTCATTTCTGATCATGCTTCCCATGGGTCTTCAGCTATATCGATTGTAGCATCGAGCGTGATGACATCTCCACTTTTTGCATGTATATTTACATAGGTATTTCGTCTGAGTAATTCAAGGACAGTTGCAGACCATATGCAGCGTCGCATGCAGCCCGGTCCCACGCCTGACGGCAAACAGATCTGTCAGCTGGCGAGTGGGTGACGAGGATAGACGCATAGCTTCGCCGTGATTACGCCTGGTATTGATGCTCAAAATCTACTTAGCGTTGCTTAAAGCTTTGGCCACACATTCCATTTGAAATCAGTCGGGCAGACCATCCTTTCATAAACAAAGTCTTGTCAATATATGTTTTTTATCATCTCAAATGCCTATTGCACAAATAACTGTTCCGAAACAGCCAAACAAATAATCTTAGAATCGTTTCTTTCTGTCATTTTTCGTAGCGCAATATTACGAACGCGTCCCGTGCCCACTAGCCAGCAGGCTCCGCCCAGCCGGGCCGATCAGCGAGTGGTGGGGGAGAGGCAGCCTTCCAGCGGAATACGTGTGCACACCACTGGTTAAGGGCCGTCCATTTATTACGTTACGCAATTTTTGTCTATTTTGTACCACCTCCCCCCACATGTCACAGTTTGTCACGCTGAGGGAAACCCTAGCCCTCCCTTAATAACGTTACACTAACGCTTGCCCCTTCATTTAACACAAAATGTTCAGTAGGTATAGACCAAAAAGCCTTCGATGGCGAAAAGTGGTATTCTAGAACGCTGAAACAAAATGCATAAGTTTCCGCTGAATGGACCGAGGAATTGGCTTTGCTAGTTAAAATTCCAGGACAGATCGACCGAAACAATCTTACAAAAAACAGAAACAATAAAAAAATCTCTAAATTTTGCAAACTGAGTTTCCAGCTAATTTCGTCAGGCTAAGGTCAGTAAGATTTTTCCTACATGCCGGAACATGCTTTAAGTATAGCATGAGTCTTTTCATTATTAAGTCATATTAGTAACAACTTATTAACTTTAGGCCGGGCAGGAAAGCCGGGCAAGAAACTTTTGTTTCCTGCCCGACCTGTCAAATAACATGGGAATTCAGGTCGGACAATTTCTGGACCGACATTTTCCTGCCCGGCTCGTGCTATACTTAAAGCATACCCCGGCATGAAGGAATATATAGTCGTGCAAAACTGTAATTTTCAGCAGACAATATAACATCTCCCATCATGTGAATCATCCAAGCCTATACCTCTAGCATCAGAATCACCATGAAGCATATATATATATATTTTTAATTTCACCACGTGTTTCAGGTAAAATCATTTAATTGTATGATAGCCTTTTCACGATGGCTTATTTTGCGCGAAATGTTTTAAAACATTTAAAATGTTTTTAAATGTTTCAGTGGTAGCCGTCTTCACGATGGGCTAATATGCGAGAAATGTTTTAACCCTCGCCGTTATGGACCGTAGGGCGAGGGTTTAAAACATATATTTCGCCAATTAGTTTCCATTCGTGAAAGCGGCTACTGGGCATTCCACGACATTTCGACCTGTCGAAAAACACCCTCATCTCTCCTTTTGTTCAAAATTGGTGTATAGGGTTATCTTTGGTCCTGAATCTCAGCTTGGAAAATATTAGCTCGATTCTATCTCAGGTTATCGAGTTATAGGCCTCGGGCATCTTTGCAGGGTCACGTTGCAGAGTGTTTTTCGGGAGGCCAAAAGACTGCCTTTGACTTAACCAATGCTAAAAATACTTGTATGCTGAGTTCACCAATGACAACGAAGTAATTTTTCTGATTTTTTGCGTGACCTTGAATGACCTTGACCACGTGACCTTGTGACATTTTTTTTTGATGACCTCGTGTGACCTCGGTAACACCTCTGATTCAATTTTTCACCTCTCAAATATTGCAATGCGTCTAACAATGCAAAAATAAAAAAGGTGCGTCCTCTTAATTTCCATTTTCCATCCTATATACGTGGCGTGTTTTCGATTTTCGAGGTGGTAACGGGCAATTATCTGCCAGAGCTAGCGACCGGATTTGACGGGGTTCTTCACCATTTCGATCGGCGTGGTCTAAGACGTGCCGTATCCAATTTATACACTTTGTCTAATATGAGACGGGACCAATTGGACCAAAACCACCCAAACCACAACAATCGCTGCAGACGACATCATGCTCCGAACCAATAGGACCGATTGGGCGGAAATTTCACCATTCGCATCCGACGTGGTTCAAAACGTTGTGGCACAAGAGTTTTATCTACTTGGTTCATTCTAGTGGACCAAATTAGACCAAAACGACAACAATCGTGAAGACAGCTCATGCTCAGGGATCCTATGGTACCGACTTGAAACGGGTCTTCTTCAATCAATCTGTGTGGTCCAAAACAGTGTCTCAAGAAGTCTATCAACTTTGGATGAATTAATTGACCAAATCAGAGCTAAAAACACAAAAATCATTGCAGACTGACGTCAAGTTTCCGACATATGGGTCCAATTTGGACACGTCTCACCATTGATGGTCCAAAAGGCGGCCGCTAAAGAGTCCTACTCGACTTTGGCTTATATAAGTGGACCAAATTGACAAAACCACTCCAAACCACAAAAATCGTTGCAGAGGACATCATCTCCGAACCTAATGTACCGAATTTGGGCGTACATCTCACATTCGATCCGGCGTGGTTGAAAACGTTTGTGTGCAGTTTTATCTAATTTGATTCAATCTAAGGTGACCAAGTTAGACCCAAAAAAGCTAAAAAATCATTGCCATGAGCATGCTCAGGAACCTATGTACTGATTTTCGGAATCTTCATCATTCGATCCGCGTGGTTCAAAAACGTTTGGTGGGACAGTTTTATCTAATTTGATTCAATCCAGTGACACAAATAGAAAAAACGCTAAATCATTTGCGATGACGTCTGCTCTGAACTATGGGACCGATTTGGACGACGATCTTCACCATTTCTGTGGCTTGTTCCATAGCAGGGCATATGAGTTTTAATCATTTTGGTCGAATTAAGTGGCCATAATCGGGACCAAAAACCACCAGTTTTTTTGGTTTCGCGTCCAGTTTGGTCCACTTTACACTTGAACCAAACTCGGTCAAACTCAACACGGCATTATTTTGGATCAAGCCGCGATCGAATGGTGAAGATTCTTGTCCAATCAGTTCGATTGTTCTGAGAATGGCGTCGTCTGCAACGTTTTTTTTTACTTTTTTGGTCTAATTTTGTCCACTTTAGAATTAAACCAAAGAGATAAAAACTCTTCTCCTACAACGTTTGAACACGAACTGGATCGAATGGTTAATATACTGTCCAAATCGGTCCCATAGGTTTGGAGCATGATGTCGTCTGAATCGATTTTTGGTGGTTTGGGTGGTTTTGGTCCAATTTGGTCCACTCATATTAGACCAAAGTGCATACAATTAATATTACCGGCACCGTCTTAGTCCACCCAGATCAGAAATGGTGAAGACCCTCCAAACTCTCGGTCTACATAGCTTGGCAATATTTGCCCGCCTATACTCCCCCGGGGTACATTCGAGAGAGAGCGAGCGAGCGAGTGAGAGTGAGACGGCGAAAATATTAGAATTAGAGAAAAAACGCACACTTCTTTTACTTCTAAACCGTGTTCGCATTGTTATAGCACATAAACACAATATTGCAAGTCTTCGATTGTGAGAGAGGTGAAACAATATGATCAAGTGTCACCCGACTAGGAACCTCACACAGGTCATCGAAATTAAAAAAATGTCACAAGGTCACAAAAGTGTAGTCAAACGCGTCATCCAAGTCACGCAAAAAAAAATTCAGAAAAAATATTTCGTTATTCATTGTTAAGAAACTCAGCCATCTAATGTATTTTTAGCATCTGGTTAAGTCAAATGCAACACTGAAGAGTCTTTTGCCTCCCATACGACAAATCAACCCTCTGACAACCGGACCCTTGAACAAAATCGCCCTAAGACGGCCAACTCACTATACACACGATCACCTTGAATAACGGTCAGATCGATAAAACCTAAACGCCTTAAATCTCTCTTCACACAGCACGAATCACGGACCCAAAGATAACCCTATACACCAATTTTGAACAAAAAGTGAGAGATGAGGGTGTAATTTGGGATAAAAAATGGTCGAAATGTCGTGGAATGCCCCTACTACTAAAACATTTTAAAACATTTTAAAATGTTTTAAAACATTCCGCGCAAAATAACCCATCGTGAAAACGGCTAATGTAGCCATTTCATATTCAGATTTTGTCCAGTCCAGAATATATATCGATAGATTAACTTTCGATGGAAAGAAACTATTTATATTTCTTCTCTAAATATTTTATTTTAGTTTTGTATTTGGAAAAATCATGGTCGCCAGCATGTACTATGTAATAACTTTGCACGTACTTGTGCTAGATAGCTCAAAGACACGACATAATGCTCACCTCGTCGACCTGATTCCAATGACATAGACCAAACATGAGCACTGTAGTCGCTCTTTGTCCTCAAGGACCAAGGTCACGTGATCTCAAGGTCACGTGACCTGAAGTCATCCGGTGCAGTCAACGTTAGAGCGAGTAACCCATAATACCATTCTTCTCATACTTCGAAGAAACTACGTATCGGGGCTTATCTGGGCCGTAAATTCATGCTGTGACATTTACTGTTCCGTCCGTCGAACGGTTTTTGAGTTACAGTCTTAGGCCCATCCGACACGGGTGCGTTTTGAATGCGTTGCGTTGCGTTCTGTCACGTCTCTATGCGTCTCAGTGCGTCTCTGCGTTGCGATGAGTCAATGATTGACTCATTGACGCATCGCAACGCATTGAGACGCACTGAGACCCATTGAGATGCATCGAGACGTGACGGAACGCAGTGCAGCGCATAATAAACGCACCCGTGTTGGGCGGGACATATAGGCATCTTTTCGATGTCACGCAAGCTCTCATTTTCAGCGGTCGATATCTCCCATACAAGTAATTCGAATGATGCAAACCTAAATAGCATCAGAATCGCCATCGACCACAAATTAATGCATTTTTCTTTTCTTTTTTAATATTTCTCTAATCTTCAATTTTTTACCATCAAAGGCTTATGTATCAAAGTCGAGTCTTACATGAAAAAAATCCAGAATTTTAAACGTCCACATTATGCAATCACGTCATCTGATCTGAGATCACATGTAAAAATGAAAAAACAAAAACAAAATGCGTCATATTCATTCAGACGGAGTGAGTGAGGCCGCGAAGCGGCCTCACTAACGTAGTCTTACAGATGGGCCCAAATCGACTTCATTCGTGCTTGCTTGCTTGCTTTGCTCCATTGCTTGCGTGTGGTTTCAGGATTACTACCGTTCACTGCAGCTGATTAGCAACAAGTTAATACACTGATAATTTTATGTAAATAACACATGGTATAGGCTACCGTGAAAATATTTGACACAAAACCAACAAGAAACTGTCATATATCCATAAATAAAACACAAAATCAATACTAGCCCGAATGATTAGCACGTGCTTTTGACCTCTCGGACTCACCTTCACAGGTTGAGATCAGAAATAAAATAAACTAAATGCCACAAAAGGTGCAGGTAGCGTTGTTTACTATTGCAACACACAACAATGATTTTGACCTATCAGTTGCCGGACGAAAATGAAATAACTCGCTCGTCTGCTGTCATAGCCATGCCATGCTTTACCTAGTCTTTACAGATGGGCCAAAATCCGACTCTTCGTGCTTGCTTGCTTGTCATTGCTGCTTGCTTGCTTGCCTTGCTTGCTTGCTTGCTTGGCTTGGCTTGCGTGGGTTTCATGGATAACTACCGTTTCACTGCACTATTATCAAATGTATACACTGATAATTTTATCGTAAAAATAACACATGGTAAGGCTACGGTTGAAAATATGTTGACACAACAACAGAAACTGTCATCACCATAAATAAACACAAAATTAAATACCTAGACACGAATGATAAGCACGTGCTTTGACGTTCGGATTCACCTTCACAGGTGAGAATCAGAAATACAAATAACTTAAAATGACAGAAAGGTGCAGGTAAGTGTTGTTTTACTATTGCAACAAACAACAATGCTTTTGCCCTATCAGTTGCCGGACGAAAATGAAATAACTCGCTCCGTCTGCTTCAATGCCATGCATGCTTTACTAGTATATGGCTTCTGACAATTATGATGATATACCTATAGGCTTTAGGGGTATATGACTCGCATTATTTAGATGGAAGATGGAAATTATAATTCTGCATAACATTACAAAGTTGCCCGAAGCTTTAACTCGAAAACCATTCGACGAACGGGGCTGACAGTTGCGCAGTCTGAATCTACGGCCCAGATAATTTCATACACGTAGTTTAATCAAAAGCTGAGATGTATGGTGTTACTGTTAAAGCTTGGTCGATATCCCATGGAATACCGAACAACGACCCGCAGTTATTATTTGATCGAGGGTAAATGGCTCGAACGTATATCGTTTGATCTTACAAGTTACAGATGTTCATTGTAGACTGAGAGTTGAGACTCAGTGGCTAATTCTCACATGGCTCTCGCATATGGACCTGTCACCTGACTGTGAGGGCGCTGGACGCCGTTGTTCCAGGACATAAAAGCAGCGAGGGTTAATACAGAAGAAACTGTCATGCATGTATCGAATATGATTTGGTTGTCATCTGATGGTAGGCGCGGGTTAAGCAAAACATCCACACTGTTTTCCGTCACTTGTTTTCCATCTGCAAATTTGAAGCTGCCATCCGACGGTCAATAACACGTCGTAGTTGTCATAAAGTTTATATATACATATGATCTCTATGGTAATTGTAGTCATGATATACAATTGTACATATTTCATGAATTAGTCCTTTGAAACCTTTTTTCAGTGCTGACCGCCTTGGCCGACAGTATCCACGGCTGTAGCCTACACAAATAATATCTTGAAGTTTCTTACAAATTTTATCAAACATGTGTGTTCTGCGTTCCGTTCTGTGCATTATATCTTTACATTAAAATATATTTTTGGTTTGGTCAGGCTGGATTGTATCAGTACAATCATAGATAACAGTAGTACTCAACACAGTACAATCATAGATAACAGTAGTACTCAACACAGTACAATCATAGATAACAGTAGTACTACTGTTATCTATGGTACAATCCTTAAATTTTACAAAAACTATCCAAACTCCAAAGACGAACATGACTGTCATGCAAATAAGAAACGCATGTCAATATTTGGATTTAAAATGTGGTTTTTATCATCGAAAAACTTTGAGTTACAGCACACCTGGTTGATGCATCAGTATTAAAACACTTCTTTCGAAAAGTTACGTTCAAAAACAGTTTCCAAAAAATACGTGGGTACGTTGCATTGTTTTCCAAACGTGAAGTAAAAACACGTACCTATGTCTAATGAACGTTAAAACACATTTGACTTGAAATATCCGTTTTCCTTGCGCCCTAGTGCAGCAAATGTCCTTGATTGTAAGTTAATATAGCAAATGTCGTACCACAGCTTATGCTACCATGCTGAAAGATAATCAGTCTTTGGCCGGTTGTTCCAAGTTTGTACTATAAACGTTACGGTAGCACCAACTCCCCTCCCCATGTCACATTTCGTCACGCTGCGGCTGACTCCCCCACCCCCTCTTGCGTAACGTAATTAATGGACGGCCCATTAGCCCATTTGGTTAGAGAGTCGTACCGGCAACGCAAAGGTAGAGGGTTCGAGCCCGATGCTGGCCAGAACATTTTAGTGCAACATAGCATGGCTCGGGTGATACTTTAAAGTTGAGATCTACTGGTTTGTGAACGACAGACATACAGACAGAAGCTCTTTTAACAGTATGCAATTTAAAATAGAATCAATACAAACCATAGCCTCATAATATCAAATATATTAATGAAAGCGAATCAAAAGAGATAAAAAGACGACAGTTTCAGGCGTAGCCCATCCTCAGGACAATGAACTACCATTCATACTATAGATAACATGAACTATAAGTAGTTCATGTTATCTATGATTGATTCAATCAGCTTTGTCTCTATGCCGGGCTTGATTCATTCAAGATTCATGACTCAAAAGATCCGGTAATGAATCGAATAGTAATAGTTGAGCAATAGTAATAGTTGAGACCTGAGGATGGGCTACGCCTGAAACTGTCGTCTTTTATCTCTTTTGATTCGTTTTCATTAATATATTTGATATTATGAGGCTATGGTTTGTATTGATTCTATTTTTACATATGAGCCCTTCAAAAAAGCTCGCTTATCCTACATAATGTATGCAATTTATGTGAGATGATATGCTCTTGGATATCTGAATAGTGTAATTCATAGAAGTTTCCAGGTATCTACGCTGCCAAAGACTACCACCCGGCTCGCAGAGGACTATATCTCAACAATATTATTGTTGGCTCGAGGTTATCAGTTTTCGCCGGACAGGACACGTGCTACTGCGCGGAAGACATTGAAGAAATCCCGCCGTCTGTGACAGCTCGCAGCGACAAAAACAAAACACCTCTTCGCCGCTATTTAGCCGCATGGATGAAATCCCCTTCAGGGTCAGATATGGCTGAGATGTTGAGGCTCTGTCATCCCGAGCGCTAAGTCTCTTCCGTGCAGGGTTTTTGCTGTCAATACCGATCACTCAGAATCTATTTTTCAAAACTGTTGACATCACCCTTGCTTGTGTCCAAACACCCATGTTTGGTCCGCGGATGCCAAAGCAGTCCTGAGAAGGAAAGCCAACCATCGGAAAACTTTGGGCAGTTGGTGAGGCTCTGGACAGGCGTTGAACACCTTTTGCAATGCCGCAATGGTATCGCAGACGAAATACTTTCAGATAGACACTCAACTAAAAAACGGTAGGCGTCGAAACGCTGGAGTAGGGGCAGGCTCCGCCCATCCCAGGTGTTCTTAATATCTTGAAAGCCATGATAGATTTCGACATAATAGGTACTACGTATTAGTGATGTCATTTTCCCAAAATTATCTGACCAAAACCAATCCAATACCGAACAGGAGGTATTTTGGTTGACCAAATATTTACCGATTTGGGTTGAAGCCAAAAATATCCAAGATTTGACCGATTTTCAAATAGTATACTTATTTATACACACCGGAAAACTATCTTTGCTAGCATCATAATTCATGAAACGAACATGTACAGCTCCCAAAAAGACATTATAATTGTGAAAAGGAACTAAATACATTTGCATTGTAAAATAGTGGATGCCGCAAGCAAAACATTTACATAAATTGATCAAATTTCGAGCAAATTGTGTATCAGTTTGCTGGATAGAAATAAGAATGCGTAAAAATGTGACAAAAAGTGAATTGTTTAAGATTAAGCTGACCGAAAAGTATCCAAAAATTTATAAGCCTGACCGACCGATTACCAAATCGGTCACACATTTTTTCGGTAACCAAAATTTTGGTAACCGATTGGCACCACTACTACGTATAGGTACCTCATTTGATATCACTTTTAAACTTCTAAAAACAAAACAATTTAAATTCCTCAGGTAGGTATGAACCTACTTTGGAAGAAAGCTACGTTTTAGTGACGTCATCTCACGCTATTTGGATCGAAAATGACAAATGTTTGAAAATTAATAGGCCCAACCCGGGTTAGTGTCGAACTAAGCTCACGAAGCATAGGTCACCTATTACGATACTCGCCGTTTTATCCGCTCCATCATTACACAGTGGCAGGAGTTGCACAACATCATCGTGCAGTGGTCTGTCGTCGCAGACCGCACGACATGCCACCGCCGCATTCCGATCTCACAACCTGCGTAACGGAGCCGGAGCATTTTATTCCACATCAACATGAGCACACCTGCCACCTTTGCTCGGATGAGTACCGACTACACAATCAAGCGAGACCTGATACTGAGAAAAACACGTCATTGATTTATCTCATAAGCCAAACGCTTTTTATCAGGGGATTGCCTGCCTCCTTGCACGCGACAAAGGAGAAATGTGAACAAGAGTCGGTATTGTAACAAATTCACCAACCTCGGGCCAGTGATCCCTACAGGTGTCATGTCCCAGCCAGCAATCAACTTGGGCACTATTCGGGCACAATGGGATTAAAACATTGTGCCCGATCAGTGCCCGAAATAATTGTTGGCTGGGTGACACTGTGAGTGACACCAAACCAGACCAACGCCTCTGTTGCCTCCAGGTGTCAGTGTCATGTGACAATCAGTGGTTCCGTTATCTGCCTCCAGGTGTCAGTGTCATGTGACAGTCAGTGGTTCCGTTATCTGCTGCAGTGGTCCTGCCGTCCGAGCCATGTTCGTCTGCTGCTGCTGCTGCTGCTGCTGCTGCCACCTGGCTGGCAGAGACGATGTTCGGTGTAGGCTGCTCTGGCTCTGGCTCTGGCTCTCGCTCTCGCGAGAGCAAGAGTTTGGAGAACTTTGGATCTTACGAGCTAAACTTAAGCAATTTCGTCGTGTAAAATTTGAGATATAACAAATTTAGTGACGTCACTACACACAAATTTGACCAAAAAATCTGCTAAACTTTAACAGCCTGTAGATACCAGGCGTGCAGATCCAGGATTTCGGTCAGGTCAGTTGGTTTTGACTTTCAGAAATCTGAAAAATGCCCTCAAAATCAAAACTGTCAAACATTTTCACAAAAACTGAATATATGTAGAATACCAACAAATGTTAAATATCCAAACAAAATTCCAAAGCAATACATTTACTTATGGCTTCCTAAGTATGAAGTTCATGAGTATGACGTCATATTTGAAATTACGTTTTTTAAGCTTTGAATGACCAGTTAAAGACAAATAAATGCCAATGCTGTATTTCTGAGACAGAACTAGACTAGAAACATATTTTGTTTATTTAGATTTAACAATTTCAAATTTTAAACTTGTGTGACCTGACCTTGAACTAAAATGGTGTCAGGTTGTGAAAATGGCTACTGGTATCAAACTATACGTTTTAAATAACCCATAAAACATATGTCGCATGACTTTCATAGATCTCTTGCCCATAATGACCCTATGTGACCTGCTCTTGAACTTGACTTTTGCTTACAATTAAACTTTTTTACGATAGCTTTCTATCGTAAAAAAGTTTAATTGTAAGCAAAAGTCAAGTTATACCTTTTCCTTATACATATAGTTATATAGTTATATAGTTATAGTTATACATTATACCTTTTCTTTGAGAGCACTTTGCGCGATATTAGTCTTAATATAAGGCTTTGGATTGAAAGTATGGCTAAAAACTCAAAAATCTCAACTATGACCTTTGACCTGACTGTGACCGGACATGTGACATCAATTTCACATTTCGCGTATCCTTTAGATGCATCTCATTCAGAGCTTTCGATTGCCGCCTTGCGAGTCTCGCCACGATTATTTGTTCTGAAGATAACGAGGTTGGGGGACGCCCCCCCAGCCAATGGAGTTTGACTGAGACCCCCTGAGACCCCCTGACCCCAGCTGCAGTGCCGGGACCCGCCGACCCGCCGATACTCGACCCGCCGACACTCCCTGATATACGGTGTAGTTGGCTGAATGAGCTGGTGCGGAGTGACATGAATAAATACAATAAATACAACTGACGGTGTCACCGAAGTCCTAGGAGGTGACGCAACGGAGCAAGCCAGCATAAGCCGAGAGTAATTTCATGTCAGACAGCACTGGTCGATAGTGTGATTTTTTAGTAAAGTTTTCAGTCTGATGAAGTCTTCGTCGTTACTGTGGGTGATAAATCAGTGGCGTTGCCGTTATTCTGGATATTATCAGTGATTGCCGCATGACTGCTGGCTGGAGACGCCGGGTAGACGACGGAGCCGCAGCTGGGAGGCCCATGACTGCTGCTGGAGACGCCGGTGGGACACGGAGGCCGCAGCTGGAGGCCCATGACCTGCTGGGCTGGAGACGCCGGGTGGACGACGGAGCCGCCAGCTGGGGAGGCCCATGACTGCTGGCTGGAGACGCCGGGTAGACGACGGAGCCGCAGCTGGGAGGCCCATGACGAATTACCTCTCTCTCGCCAGTGCCTCCGTGTCTGTCTCTGCAAAGCCTGATTCTCTCGTCAGTGCCTTGTCTCTGCGATGCCTGATTCTCTCCCGTCAGTGCCCTGTCTCCAGACACGTAGCCAGTATTTCGTCCAAGGGGATGGGGCGGCGTCTCGAAAGGGCCCGTTGTTGAGCGTTGAAAGGGCCCCCTAAGAATATTGAAAGTTGATATATATATATATATATATATATAAATAAACTTCGATTTTGTTTAGGCTCGAGAATCTTACAAACTCTTCAACTCATTAATATAATGAAAGTTTGAATCTTATGCTCTGGATATGCATTATCATAAATGCGTCGTATTGCGTATGGTGCGACAATCTAAGAATGCTGTTGTGCGTTTAAAAGTGCGGTTTAAAAGTGCTAAAGCGAAATATTTTGCCCAATCATATATAAATGCAGCAACATAATTTATAAATGCGCCAAAAAACGGCAAAATTTATTTCGTTTTAGCCCGCATATAATATTATTTGAAGGTAGATTGAGTAGCGGAGCGGCGCAACACTTTTTAGTGTCATTCCCTTGACAGTTTCACTCTACTGTTGAAGGCCATTCAGATCGTCTAGGGGCCCCTTCTACCTTTTCAACGCTCTTCCGTCATGTTTAGGGACTCATCTGGGATCTGCGAAAAGACACCATGTGGGATGGGTGATATATTAAATACAAAGAGGAATTACTCCACAATACAAATATTTTAATCTGAACTTTCGCGTGTTACCATGCCTCCTAATGGATGACGAAGGGAGTTTTAATTTACCCGAAAGCTTGATTTTAATATTTTATTGTGGAGTAAGTCCTTCTATCTAATCTTCATCTGGAATCTTCACGTGCTTTGGGCCTTGCCGGTCTGACCAGGGACTTCTCTGACCTTTCAAAAGCCTCTCTAATGTGTCAAGTGGCCCATTCGGCCTGTTCAAAGGTCCTTCCGACCTCGCCAAGGACTGCACTGGCTGCTTTGTCGCCCAGCCGACATGCTTAGGGGCCCATCCGACCTGTCCAGGGGCCCCTCCAGTCTGGCTAGGAACTCATCCGGCATGTTCATTGTTCAAGGGCCCTTCCAACCGGCCCAGGGATCCTTTCAGTCTAGTTAGGGGCCCCTCTGACTTGCCCAGGAGCCCCTTTGATCCGCCCAGCCACTCTTCTTGTTGGACTGCGCTGGCTGCTTTGTCGCCCTGTCGACATGCTCAAGGGTCCCTCTGATCTGCCTTGGGGCCCTCCGTGCTGATTAGGGGCCAATTCGGCATGCTCAGGCCTCAGGGACCTTTCGTACCCGCCCAGGGACCCTTTTGGACTGATCAGGAACCCGTCGGATCTGTGCAGAGGCCATTTCAAATTTACAGGGTCTCTCTGGTCTGTCCAGGGGCCCTCCAGCCTTCTGAGGGCCCTTCTAATCTGACAAGGGACTGCGCTGGCTGCTTTGCCGTCCTGCCAACATGCTCAGAGGTCCCTCAGACCTGCTCAGGGCATGGCAGATCCAGAAAATCTCCAAGGGGGGTGGGGTCATCATTTACAGTGGTGCGCCTACTATAGCCCAAATCTGAAACTTCACGTGATTTGGTCCACTATAGTTTTGATGGTGCCCCTATTTTATTTTTATTTTTATTTTTTTAATAATAAAGATAATTTGACATTTTGTCAAAAACGTTGCACTATTCTGTAACTCCTATGCATTTGCAATATCGTCGTACCCTTTCTATCATTTGAAGTGCCGCGGATGGTAGGAGACTATTTGATTTGCAAAGTCAAGGGCGGCCATGGGTGTTATTTTTTATTCGCCTGGTAGGGCCAGGGTCCTACAAATAATTGCATAA
>VOPJ01011145.1:0-21052 GCA_014673585.1 Semibalanus balanoides
CGAAAAACCTCAAGGGGGGGCCGATTCGGCCCCCCCGACAGTAATAGGGTTAAAGAAAAGCTAAGAATAACACTGAGACTGAGCACATATACACATTCAAATATATTTATACATACATACAGTCATACAATGCATACACTTGTGAAAAGGCGTGTCCGTGTAATGTAGGAGCGGGAGTGCCATCATTGCAGCAATGGGAGGCTGTATTGTCTCCCTGGCTCCAGCGACCCGGCGACACCTTGTTGAGGGGTGTGTAAGCTGGGCAAACATTCCTAAATAACACAAAACAGCGCCTAAGCGCGTACGCCGCCTTTCGTCGCCGCCGCGCCTGGAACGCCTCATCTGCGCACCCCTCCTGGGCTCCACGAGCGGCGGCATGTAAAATTAGCCAGCATCTCGGGCGGCAGCCGCCGTGACGCCCGCGGCGGGGGCGGGGGCGGAGGCGTGCCGGCGGCCCTCCGACCCGTGACCCCGCGCGCCGCTGCCGACGCAGAAGAGTGCTGTTGATGCCGCGCCTCGTTCCCTGGACCGGCCACAGCCACCGCGTCCCGACGGGCCGACCGCGCATAATACCACCACTGTTTGGAGAGAAGGCGAAAATGGAGGCTCCCTGTCGGCGCGCGACGGCCCGACAAAGAATTACATCATGTCTCATGTGGCTCGGGTGGCGGCATGTGTCTGCTACTCCTCCGCTGCTCTGGCCCTCTGTTACTTCTCCGCTGCTCTGGCCCTCTGTTACTTCTCCGCTGCTCTGGCCTGTTACTTCTCCGCTGCTCTGGCCTCTGTGTATTTCTCGCTGGCTTGGCCTCTGTTATTCTCCGCTGCTGCTGGCTCTTTATTTTCGCTGCTCGTGGCCTGTCTGTTATTCTCCGCTGACTCTGGCCTTGTTACTTTCGCTGCCTGGCCCTGCTGTTATCGTTCTCGCTGCTCTGGCCTTTGTACTTATCGTGCTCTGGCCCTTGTTCTCTCTCCGCTGCTGCTGGCCTCTTTACTTGCTACGCTGCTGCTAGGGCCACTTGTTACTATTCGCTGCTCTGGCCCTCTTGTTATTCTCGTGCTCTGGCCTTCTGTTACTTCTCCGCTGCTTCTGGCCTACTGTTCTTCTCCGTTGCTCTGGCCGTACTGTTATTCTCCGTGCTCTGGCCGCTCTGTTACTTTTCGCTGCTCTGGCTCTGTTCTTTTCCGTGTCTGGCTCTGTTTATTCTCTCCGTGCTCGTGGCTCTGTTATTTCTCGCTGCTCTGGCCTTGTTTCTTCTCGCTGTCTGGCCCTTTGTTATTCTGCCGCTGCTCTGGCCCTTTGTTACTTCTCCGCTGCTCTGGCCCTCTGTTACTTCTCCGCTGCTCTGGCCCTTTGTTACTTCTCCGCTGCTCTGGCCCGTTTGCTGCTCCCCTAGCTGTCGTCAGTCTTAGCGAGGACTTTTTTGTTGGCCGTCTCACGTCTGACTCAGTTTGTGTTTTTTTGCGATCTATATTGATCTTGCACCGCTTGGTGGCCTTATACGGGACCTTTATCCATTTCGATTGTATTCAATGCTCCCGTATCTGTGTTATTATCTCGTCTAATGGCCTTCTCGTTGTAGCGTCCATCAATCTGCTGGCCTCCTCGTTGTAGTGGCCATCAGTCCATCAATCTGCTGCCCTTCTCGTTGTAGTGGCCATCAGTCCATCAATCTGCTGCCGCTGCTGTATCAGACTCTGCTCAGGCCTCAGACTGCCAACCTGGTGTCAAACAACTCCACTTTGTCACCAACAGTCCACCTGTCACCCTCGCGTCACTAACAGTCCGCCTGTCACCCTCGCGTCACCAACAGTCCGCTGTCCACTTGCGTCACTAAAGTCGCCTGTCCTCAGGGCGTCACCACAGTCGCTGTCACCTCGCGTCACAAACAGTCCGCTGTCACTCTGCGTCACCACAGTGCTGTCACACTGGCGGTACACACAGTCCGCCTGTATCGCGTCACAACAGTCGATGTCACTCGGTCACACGTCCGCTGTCACGACTCGGGCGTACACCAGTCACCTGTCCGCTGTCGACCAAAGTGCTGTACCTCGCGGTAACAGCCGCTGTCACCTCGGTCACCACGTGCACCTTCCCTCGGTCACCAACAGTGGCCAGTCACCTCGGTCACACAGTCCGGCTGTCCTCGCGTCACGCAACGTCGCCTGTCACGCTCGCGTCCCAACAGTCCGCTGTCACCTCGGTACCAACAGTCCTGTTCAGCTCGGCGTCCCACAGTCCGCTCGCCTGTCAACTCAGGCGTCAACCCACAAGTCCGCCTGTCAACCTCGAGCGTCACTAACATCAACTGTCACCCTGCGTCAACAGTCGCCTGTCACCCTCGGGTCACACAGTCGCCTGTCACCTCGGCGTCACACAGTCCACACTGTATCTCGGCGTCAAAGTCCGCTTTGTCACCTACGTCACGACAAGTCGCTGTCAGTCGCGTCACCAACAGTCGCACTGTCACCTCGCGTCAAACCAACAGTCCGCTGTACCTCAGGTCACGACATCCCTGTCACCCTCAGTCACCAGCAGTCCGCCTGTCACCTCGTTTCGTCACACAGTCGCCTGTCACCCCTCTGGTACCAACATCGCCTGTACTCGGGCGTAACAGTCGCTGTACCTCTCGGTCAACAGTCATGTCAACTCGGTCAACGAACAGTCCGCAGTAGACTCGGTCAACCAACAGTCCGCCTGTCACTCGCGTCACAACAGTCGCTGTACTGGGTCACACAGTTCCCCTGTCACCTCTCGCGTCACCAAATAGACTAGTACATAGAAGATAACAACTAGTCCGTGTCACCCTCGGCGTACCAACGTCGCGTCTGTCCTGCTCTGGTCACCCCAACAGTTCGCTGTCACTTCGCGTCACAAAAGTCAACTGTCACTCTCATAGAGATACCAGTCCGCTGTCGCACCTCGCGTACACGGTGTGCTGCAGACCTCTCGGTCACCAAACAGTCAATGTCAGTGTGCTCTCGCGTCACAAGTCGCCTGTCACCTCGGTAATAATATACCTCGGGGTACCGCTATCCTCGCCTATCTCCTCCCACCAATCGCCAACACTTGTCACCTATCTGCTGGACCACTCAGTCGCCAACACTCTCACATTGCCAGCGTCAGGGCAAGATCCCGCCTCTGACATGGTCGGGACAGCGCGCACCGATGACCGAGCAGGGGAAGCGTACAATGACGCGATCCGTCGACAGACACGACCTTGGTCTGCGGTAAACACCGGACGAAACCCGCCGGCCGACGGAGGACGCAGAGGCGTCGGACGCGTCGGCGCCCGTCGGAGGCGGCGCGAGCAATGTACGAGGATGAAGGAGGCGTCGGTCTAGCTGAGGAAGCGGCTCGCTCACTCGCTGCGATCTGCTGCTATGAGCTGTCTGTTAATCCCTCTCCTGTCTGGTCCGGAGGTCATCTCTGTGGCGGCTGGCGACAGAGCCGGAGACCTGCAGTCATAAACAGGACCAAGATGGTGACGACGATGATGCAGATGACGGCAGCAAGGGCAGCTGGTGGTCAAGAAACTGAGTCGACAGCTTATAAAGCGCTTGGATTAAATTATTGAATTGTTTCAAAAACCTTTGTGAGCTCCTCTGGTAAGCATCGATCGTCGAAAGGCCAACGAACATTCAGCCATTATTTGAATATGTTTTGGAAATTATCTCAAAATTTCTCAAGAGCCCATATGTATAGTTTGCGTTTTCATATTCCTGTAATAAGTATTGTCACATTTGTAAATATACGTTTTTCGATAGTGATGGTTAGCAGTTAGCAACCTTATGACAAATGGCCCAAAGTTGCTATGAATCATTAATGCTTGCTGTTTCCATGGCAACCAACTGCGCAAACTGCTCTGTATCGCAGCGATGTGATCCGGCCCGGACTCGGTGCCTGACCAGCCGCGATCTGACCTCTGATCGGGGCTCTGATCTATACGGAGCTGCATGGCCACTGGCTGATCGACCAGCAGCGCTCTGTCTATTCTGCAGCCACGCCGTGCCGTGTTCCGTCCGCCATTGTCCGCCGGGCGCGCGCCGGGGGGCGTCGGAGCGCGGAGGCCGCTGCGTCCCCTCTCCATGCCGCAGACAGCGGGTCATTAGGGAGCGGAATGCGACGCGCCTGTGCGTAGGGAACGTTTGCTCTCAATGACATTCCATTTGCGGCGCTTCGCTCCGTCGCCACCGGCAGTCGCGATCCGGAATGCGATCGACGTGTTGTTGTTGCGGTATTTATGATTGACCCGCCTCTCGACGCGTCAGCCTCGCGCGCGCATTCGTTCCGCGTCGGTCGTCGGCCTCGCGCGCGCATTCGTTCCGCGTCGGTCGTCGGCCGTAGGCGGCAGCTCTATTATACGATGATTGGCCCGAATTAATAATCCCATCGGGCGGAGATAGGGACGTGATTAGCGCCGCTCGGCTCATTCTCCGAGGGTCTTGTTTTGGTTTGCCGCTGATGGATGTGTGAGGTGTTTGCCATGGTGATAGCATGTGTCTCACGCTGTTTCTGATCTAAAGACCGATTTGCCTTATCAGACTGCCCCACTAACCTAACTGGTAGAGCAGGTTCGACTCGACAGATGTTCTTGGGGTAGGCCGCAATTTAGACAGTATCTGGCCAATGAAACCAAACCTATCTGGTTCATGCTGGAAAATCTTATCAGCCTGGGCACAACATTCATGCTCATAGTTGCTTGTATGGCAATAGTTGCTGTATGTATGTTAACCACCACACACACACATCACACACACAGAACATACAAATATATATCCTAATAATATATATAATATATCTATATCATATATAATTATTATATATATATATATATATATATGGTTCGGGTAATGTGAAGAACCGGCATTTAGCAAATTGCCGTAGGCAATCTGTAAAATGCCAGCCAGGCAGGGCATTTTTTGCAGAATGCCTAGGCAATCTGGCATAAATGCCTGAACCGACCAGGCATTCTACAGAATGCTGGGCAATCTGCAATGCTGCCGCTCAGGCAATTTTGCAAATGATGGCCAGTCAGGCCAATTGCAAATGCCTGAATCTTATGTTTTTAACTGTCTATTGGGGGTAATGTATGTAAATTCAAGTTTGGTCTACTCACATCGTTACATTTCGTTATTGACACAGGATTATTGAACATGCATTTTCTGAATCGCACCAAAACAGTTTATTTTTTCAATTTTTCCACGCTTGTTAATGGATATTATTCCAAAGACCCGAACTGGTGGTAGCAAAATGTTAATAATGTAAAACCCAAATTCTTGCATTACAGAAACATTGCTTATATCGAATATTGATGTACTTTGCAGCACAATCATTTAGGCCCTGCCAACAGCATTTCGACATAACAGCCCGTGAGCGCTGATAGCGCTTGCCAAGTGAGGCTTTGAGACGACATTTCGCTTTTCAAACGGGTTTGGTAACATTGTTCGTCATGTCTTAGGTACCCGTTTTTACATAGGTTTCTTCCTCCGATTTTGTGAGATCGGTAAACGATAGGAAATAAAATGGCAATAACGTAAGTGAAAAGTTAACTAAAGGGGCTCAAAATGTGATTTTTCGCATCCAACAAACAAACCAATATAGCTTCTAACCATAAGCAAAATATTTACGGCATTTTAAAACAGTAGACATACTCCCTTTAACTATTATTATTATAGGTTATTGTAGGGCTTCAGATCCATGTGACGAATAAAACTATACCCGACGTCTCCTTATCAACTTGGGACAAAGAACATTTCAAGACCGATCGTCACAAGTGCAAAATAAAGTATTTTGGAACGGACGTTTAAGCACATGTAACTTATAACGCAACGCAAAAGAAGTTTCTACATTAGAAATGAATAGCACTCAAATCAATGCATGTTTACTTGCATATAGTTTACCACGTTTCAGGATCTTTGGTACTTTCTTTCGTGGATGGAAAATTAGTTAATGGAAATAAACTCATTGTTATTTTGTGAGACAATAATGAATGAAGAACACGGGTTGTGCAGTACCATCAGTACCAGCCCAGGCAAATTATAAATACCTATGTTGTTCAATTTCACTGAGCTTAAACACCTGTGCCGAGCAATTATGATTTCTCGCTACGGAACATATGGCAAGTTTGTATCTATTAAGTTACTTTCAATGCCGAGCGTCAATGGAAACAGCAATTTGATCTAGCATGAATATGCAGAGATGAAGTTTCCATCGAGTGTCGACCAACGATAATGTATTTGTCCAACATGGCCTTGGTTCATCTTGCAGTAACGCAGCGTCGATGAGTATAAAGTGCTCAGTGGCGAGTGCTTTGATACTTACAACTTAGTAAGTGCCTAGGGAACATGAGTTTTAAATCTAGCAAGATTCCTGTAGTCCTTGTACTATTGGTTCCAAAATAAGCATCCCGCTGGGTTGGCCGGCACAGCAGTTAAGGGAATAAACTGCCTTTGGAAAAGTATGTGGATTTGATGTAATGAGTGCGCCAGATGAGTGGCTCTCAATCTCCATCATTTCTGTCTCATAATTTTTCCCAAGGCGTTATCTTCCTTAACCCTCCCTTACGGGGAGGGGCCTGACAGCCCCCCCTGAGGTTTTTCTTAAATAACTTCTTACGCAATGGTGCACATATTTCTGAAATTTTAGTAGCTTGAGTTCAACAATTTACGTATTCCGTAAATTTGCATCAATATTGGTCGATAATTTTTGAAAGATAAATGACGTGTTGATGACGTCCATGTTCGTTTAAAAAAACGACATATTGTAAACACTAGAAAAATAGAAGTATTGCAGCAAAGAAAAAAACAAAAAATCATTAATGACGTTAAATGTTAGTGTCTTACAATTAAATGTTCGGAATTGTCAATTATTTTGTTTTTTGACCCCAAAAGTCAAAAAACTGATTTTTTTGCGAAATTCCCCACAAACATCGAAATTTTTCTAAGGATACTTAAAAGCCGGAATAAATGTGAGATAACGATGTTGGACGATACCCAAACAAATTTCAAAGTAATATCTCAATTTTTGACTGAGTATGCTTCTTAGTGAAATAAAATTTATGACGTCATTTTTAAATAAACATTTTTTAACTTTGTTTGACCAGATGTGATCAAATACATACTTTTTTGTAATCAGGGAGAAAAAATGTCTGGAAACATGCGTTTTTATTTACATTTAACACTTTCTAATTTTGAGGTTTTCTGACCGTTTTTCCGGACGTGATCGAGTCGAGGTTGCTAATGTTAATCGCCCATAGCAATTTCGTCTCTGGTGACGACTTTCGTTCCTGGGAGTTAATTAACTAATCTAGACATAAAAATCGATTATTTCAGATAGCAATTCAAACGACACATTTTTGACGCTAACCAAATCATTTTATATTTATAACTTTAAAGTTACGACGGCAGAACAAACCGCTATTTTTGGACGTGGTCAATTTTAAGGTTATTCACTTGACCTGGAAGGTTACCCGATTGACCTGAAACCAAAAATGATACACCATTGAGATTCCTTACATGACAGGCAACATGCTGGTTTTTTTTACGGCGGTGCTCTTATCTTGCTTGGGTTTGAAGTTAGCAGGGGGCTGTCAGGCCCTCCCCCCCGTACGGGAGGTGAGAAAACGGGGGGAAGGCGAGGGTTAAACTGCTGTGCCAGTCAACCCAGCGGGACGCTCATTTTGGAACCAATAACTGAACCACGCACGAACAACTAAAAACGTCAGCGAGGATTTCGATTGCGACCTGTGACGATGTGTGGGTACTATGCTTCTCACTATATCGATCGATACCGTAATATTGTAGCGTAGCTAATTTGATAGCACACGATTTAAACAATGATCCAGATTGATATCAAAAGCTTTAGGCATTCTGCAGAATGCCTGATTTTTTTTTCCAGGAAATCTGCAGAATGCCTGACCGGTCAGGCAATTTGCAGATTGCCTTGGCATTCTGTATAATGCCTGGTCGGTCAGGCATTCTGCAGATTGCCTTAAGGCATTCTGGCAGAATGCTGGCTGGCTGGGCCATTTTTAAAAGATTGCCAGGCATTTTTGCAAAATGCCTGGTTCTTCACATTGCCCATAACACAACACACACACACACACACACACACCATTATATATATATATATATATATTATATATATAATATATATTATATATATATAAAAATATGTGTATATNAATAGGGCCCTTCGGGCCCTAATTCCAAAGGGGGCACATGGGTCAAGGGGGCTCGCACGCCTGACGGGGCCCTCTTGCCACCTGAGAAGATACTCTGGCCGCCTGAGGTGGCACTCTGGTCGCCTTAGAGAGTACTCAGACCTCAAATACCTCTGAAGAACCTCTGAAGAGCCTCTGGTGTGCTCCAAACACTCCAAAGACCACGCTTCTCGTGGTTATTAGAGAGAAAATAGGGCCCAGAATAGGGCCCTTCGGGCCCTATTTCCAAAGGATGCCCATTGGCCAAGGGGGCACCAGGGGGGCAATTTCCCCTTTTGCCCCCCCCCCCACTACACCTTGTGCGGTACGCTATGATTTGAGTCATATATATGACAAAAAACCATAGAGAGAGTTGGTTTATAGTCACAGTGGGTCATGCGTTTTAACAGTCCCCCTTCCAATCAATGCAGCTTGAAGCTGGATTTTTTTCTGCATAAGTTCACCGCCGCCAGGGGACCCGCTTTAGTCAGGCCATGGTTGTTATTGATTTAGCAAAAAAGAAGAAAAAATATTGATTTAAATATTTATAACAAATAAATATTTAGTCCGTAATAAATTAAAAATAAAATAAACTGGTACCATTTGCTTGCGACGTACTAGCAGGCTGGTTCACTAGCGCTCCCTAGCGGCCAACTGCTGCTAACAATTCCGTTGATAGTGCTCGCTTGTGTTGGCTCGCGCGTGTTTCGTTTCTCGATCGCTGGGTGAACCAGTGATGATTGTGTGCCCATAGGTAAGTGGTTCCACAAAGACAATACAAATTGCAAATGATGTCAAGCATTTGATGTGTGGTATAAGGAGCTGTCAGTGAAAGAAGATCGGTGTTCAAGTGAGTGCGACCGTTATATGGCAGCATGAGCCCACGTGTTTCATATGATTTGGCAGCGTAAAGGTTTTTCTCTATTACTCGAAATTCCTTGACATGACGTCATCAACTAAAATATTAAAACTTAACTTCTTTATAAGAAATTAAGCACTCACTGCATGCGATAAACAAATGTCATAATCATCTTCGGCAGCAATCACTTCATATTTTGCACCACAAGCGGCGTACCTTTGACAATTTTTTTGGAACGCAGCCTAAGTCGATGACGTTATGAAGACATAGCGTGCTTCCAAGCCAGCTGATCTCGCATTATTCTGAGGAAAAATGTGTGTTTGAAGCCGTGGCGGCGGAAGGTATTTTTGGATGTGGCTCAAAGAAACCCTTAGGTACCTAGGGCGCCCCCCTCGGGAAAAGCCCAACTCAACAAAAAAATGACGCATAATTATATCTTCTCCGATTTAGGCCACAGTAGTTTACCAGTAAAACGCCTGTGTGATCAATGACAGAGCTGGCGCGCTCAAGTAAAGATTTTCTCATTAACTCAAAAACTATGGCAGATACCGACGTAAGACTTGCAGTACCTTATCCTACATCAATTCGACGTCTGCTTAAAAATTTCGATGAAATTGATGAAGCTCTTTGGAGGATAATGATCTTTTAATGACGTCATGTCATGCAATTTTTGGTGAAAAAATCGATAGATGTTTGAAAAATCGTAGAAAATTGAGATTTGAGGCAAATCAAACAATTAACCCGCGCTTGACCGGGGTCTTATCCGAACGCCTTTGACCGGGGGTCAAATATTGCCCCCTCGTTATGTCCGGAACCGTTAATTGTAGCGAGACGCGCAAGGCGGCGTTCGAAAGCTCTCATCGAGACGCGTCTCAAGCATATTCGGAATTTTCAAATCAAGTTCGCATATCAGGTTAAGGTCAGGTCAAAGGTCAAAATCGAGACATTTTAGTTTATTCAGATTCAGATTAAGAATATATTCACATGAGGTCCACGACAAGGTGGCTTTTCACACACGCACGTCGTCATAGTTAAAAGGTATAAGGAGTAGGAACGTCGAATATAACTAAAGCAGTGCATACAGCAGGTACCGAGCTCCGACGCACGATGCATCTTGAGTCAGTGGCTTTCACTGCGGCTCCAAAATCTCGCGTTTAGCCGCGTCGCGGATAACTAGGGGCACTCACGTCTACACTCGACCGGTTCATCATGGGACACACACGGTAACACAGGCGTCGCCGGCCAGCCTCAGTGCGAATGCGCGGTACGGTGTGGCGATCGGCATGTCTAGTGTTGTGCGCGTGCTGCTGCCTCGCGGGCGCTCCTATCGTCCCTAGGATGTAGTCGGGATGTCCCGTGATCAGCGCAGAGCGAACAGCGCACACAGTATGGTATTCGACCAGTTGTTTGGCGGGGACATCCAACCAAGCTCCCATTAGCACGCCAGATATATGCGTCCATTGCGACGTCTCCCACTTATTACCCGCGCCACAAAAAGTTGATATCTTCTGGATCCTGTTGTATCTGCGTGTCACAGCAGACCCGTACACCGATACACAGTAACGACGCTATGGACAACGCTAGGCTGGCACTATACTGGGTAGATGAGCGGGGGATAACGTGTCGCGGCGTGTGCTAGTGCCATGAGGGTGCCGGTGCACCTCTTTACAACAGTATCAACGTGAGCTTCAAAGTTGAGATGCCTATCAAGTATCAATCGTGGCGCCGAGGTCATTTACTGTCTTCGAGTCGTGTAGTTGAGACCCGTTAAATGCTATCGTCACTGGCGCCACTCCTCTCAGCATGGCAGGCGTTACCCATTCATGAGCATTTGAGTTTTTCCTTTCGTTGATTTTTCATACCATGATGACAAGAACCACTGTACGTGGCGTGGAGCGCGTTCTCCATTCGCTCGGTGAGTTCGGCCATGTCCCGCTTTTTGCCACAAACCATTAACTGTACGTCATCGGCATACTGCACGACGGTGACACCGTTGTGCACACAAAGGGAGAGTTCGTTGGCAAACAGCATGTATAATAGGCAGCTTAAGGACCCGCCTTGGTAGACTCCAATAGTGTTGGGTTTGTCAGCTGATGTGATGGCAGTGCCGTCAGGTCCGCGAATGACTACGTGCTGCGTATGCTCGGACAGATAATTTGCGAACCACCCCTGATGAATTCCATACGTAGCCAGCTTGTCTAAAAGCAGGTCATGGGGGACAACGTCAAACCCCTTGGACTGGTCCAATAGACCAGAATACTAAATTTCGCCGCCGTCATAGCCTGCAGGGCTTATCCAGTGATCACAGTGAGGGCAGTCCGTTGAGTGGATCTGCGGTTAGCCATGATGTTGATGCATATGAGATGGTTGGTTTTCCAAAGTATTCGGAGAAGCTGGCAAATGTACAATTTTTTCTACGACTTTCATTGATGGCGGTAAAATTGAAATGGGTCGAGTGTCGGCCGCGGTTAGCTTGAAGGACTTGCCTTGTTGGAATAGGAATGCATTGGGCGTGTTTCCAGGATGGTGGTATCCTCCTTTGTTAAGCTGGAATTTCACGACGGTCCAAGAGGAGGCATCGCCAAACCATCGAAAAATGTTCTGAAACATGGCCACACTAATACCGTCCCTGCCGGTGGAAGCGGATGGCTTCATAGACATAATGGTAGCGTGTATCAATCATGTATTCTCATAACACTCCACGTAGTGGCTCTTCCGGCTCTCTCTAGCGTGTATGGACCATACTTTTCATCCAGAGCCTTTGATTGCAACCATGATCACCCAAAGTGCCCCCAAAGGTATGATACACATCCCACATCAGCAAAAAAACGATTTTTTGCAAAGGTCAAGGTCAAGATCAGGTCACAAAAGGTCCCTATCCGAAACATATTTTTTGAAGTCATGCGATACATGTTTTATGGGCTGTTTTATGCGTATAAATCGATGGTGATACTCAAGGCACCATCGGAGATCATTCAAATGAAGTAAGTGTCAAGCTGAGGTCAAATTCTGGTCAAATGAGGTCAAATGTTTTAATTAATAAATATTAACAAACATGGCATGTTTTTAGACCAGTTTAATGTCAGAAATACATTGCTGTCATTTATTTATCTTTATCTTGTAAAAATAATAAAAAACAGCAATTTTAAAAAAAAATCGTCATCCTTTACCATTCTTAGACTTCCTTAGTAAAAATGGTGCTCTTTATTTGAAACTTGGCATTTATATTGTTGTAACACTTTTCTTAAATATAAATATCTAGTTTTTGATATTTTTGCATCCAAAAATAACAAAAATGCTAAAAAAGTAAAAAAATAATGTGCAAATTTTGTAATTTTATTGTTTTGTTTTAGAACATTTATATGTCTTTCTGATTTTTTTCAGTTCCAGTTTATCTCTAAATTTTTCCCTTTTCACAGCTTTTCAAAGTTTTTGTGGTTGTATTACTAAATTCGAGCATAGTTCGTTGTGCTTGAAAGGCACAACGAACAAACTCAGGCTCGTATCTTATTTAGTATGAGATTAGTCAAAAAAGGTTATATTATTTTTAAATTTGGTTTGTATGCTGCTTGAACACCCTTCTTTCACAAATATTCCGGTTTTTGATGTGACAAAAAATGGGTAAAAAAGATGTTTAAAAAAATGGGTAAAATTCAAAATCTAAAAATTTAGAAACCGCAGTTTTATACTACCTGCAATTTTCTATCTTTCTCTTTTTGGGGTTTTAGTATATCATAAAATGTAACCATTTTGCAGCTGCTTAAATCTTGAGTGATTTTGTCGCTAAATTCAAGAAACATGACGTCACAAAACAGTGTATATCTAACCCCAAAAATTTGAAACATTTCCAAATTTTCCCAAGCAATGTAAAAATAATAAACAGGAAGGTATTGAAAGTGTCAGGTTGATATCTTGAATGGTTTGTGAGTTATCGCCAATAAACGGCAGGGGGCAATATTTGCCTCCCCCTGGTCAAGCACGGGTTAAAGCAATACAGTGTAGGAAATTAAATTGTCCTAAAATGGCAATATAGGATTTGCAAAACTTTAAGTTTTTGACCCCTAAAAATAAAAAATCAAAAAATCAAAAAACTGATAAAGAAAAAAAATATAAGATACATTTGAAACATTTACAAATTTTTATAAACAATGTAAAATGATTTTTTTACAATAAAAAACATACATTGTAAAAAACATGCATATAAAAAACATACATATAAAAAACATACATTGTGAATATGTATGTTGTAAAAACAACATTGTAAATAAGTATTGACAATACGTAAAACAAATTTTAAAGCAATACCTGTTGTTTTACTGACTTATGACTCCCCAAGTGTATGTAGTTCATGACGTCATTTTTTAAATTATGTTTTTGACCTTTTTACCAGATATAGAACATAAATGGCACAGCTGTATGTCTGAAACAAAACATGACTATACAAAATGTATTTATTGTTTATATTTTTCAATTTCACAATTTGACCCCATATGACATGATTTTGACCTTGTATGGTGTCAGGTTGCAAAATGGCTCTCACAATCGAATTATACGTGTAAAACAACCCATTAAACATGTGACGCACGACTTTCGTTGACCTCTTGGCAACAGTGATCTTTTGTGACCCGATATTGACCTTGACCTTTGTTTCCAATTTCACTTTTGCTTAATGCGGGAGATTCATTATACCTTTGAGAGCACTTCGTGTGAAAATAGTCTCAGTATAAGGCTTTGGATGGAAAATATTTCCCAAAAACTTAAATATCTCCATTTTGACCATTTACCTGACCATGACCTGACATGTGACTCATTTTGAGAAGTTCGCATATGCCTTTGGATGCGTATCATTGAGAGCTTTATATTGCCGCCTTGTGCATCTCTCTGCGCTGATTGGTTCGGAAGATAACGAGGGTACAGAATCTGCCCCCCCCCCCTCCCTCCCCAGCAGCGGGGCGCGTTCGGCTGGAGACCACAGCGGGGCGCGGGTTAATGGGTTTGTCCGCGGTATCGGCTCCTGTTGACACAGCGGCTACTGATCAGACACGAGCGCTGATAAAGCACGAACACAGCTCCGCAGCCGGTCCGGTCTGGTCCTTCCATCCCTCCCGTCGGCTCTCTACCCTACCGGTCCGGTCAGGGTCTTAGGTCCCCCCCATTCCCTTACCCCCAGTCTGCCCCCCCCCCCCACCTCCCCAGCCCCTCCGCTTCAGTCTATCTGCCCTCTGGCTGTGTTAGAGATATGGGCAGAGATACCACTGGCCTTTCTTATCCAGCCTTTGATGTTTCGCGATGGTTTCGGTACAGATACAGCATTCATACGAATTATTCAGATGACGCATTATGTAATGCTTCGGCTCAATGCCGACTGAGCCGGATATAGCCTATAGGTGTTACTTCCTGCGCAATTTCTGCTAACCAGACTTGCGCTTAATTGCAATGGAATCAAATCAGATTCCGGAGTCGATTCCGTTTGAACTGGAATCGGAATCAGATTGGATTCCATTGACATATTGGTGGAATCGGAATTGGGTGGAGTCAATTATTAATGTAGTTTTTTCAGAGTTCTCAAGAGGATTGACTTTATATATTACAAAACTCAGTGGAGTCAATTACTTTGAGAAAATTATGGAATCTGAATCGAAATCAATGGCTATTTCAAATGATTCCGTTTTATTTTCGTAAAAATAACTCTGACTTCGAATTAAAGTTTTCTGAAGGAAATTTGTTTTTGTGACCATGCATGGCTAAAACATGGTCAAAGGCGATTATTTTCAGCTTATGCAATGTTGGTCAATACAAATGTTCAGTAATTCTACCTATTTAGGTGAAAACATGCAACGATCTTCCTTTATGACCAGTGGCGTATTTAAGGGGGCCATGGGGGCACTGGCGGATCGGGGGGAGGGCCATCCAGGCCATCCCCCCTCAAAAGCATCGAGGGGGGACAACATGTATTTCCCTTCCCCAAAAAAGAGAGTAAAAATCGCCTGTGCAGCAGTCAAAATCCAGCCATTCACAGTGAAAAACTAGCAAATTCGCGCCGCTTTGCGGCATGACGTAAGTCTTGTTATTGCTTATACAAATTTGGAAAATGAGGAAAATAAGATCCATTTAGTGTCTGCCAAGGATTTCCTTGGCAGTTAATGCTTGTCCCAGGGCCCACTCGCTTCATAAAATAACGTTTAAGCGGACATGTTAGCTAGTCTGCCGAGCTCCGAAAAAGGCGACACGAACGCAAAGACGCGAACATCGGCACCCGAAAGCTGCTCCAGTGGTACCCAGCTTGCTGGACCGAAGAGCTTATAGTGGGGACCAGACCCAGGGGTCGAAAAAATGAAAAGTGGTCGCCAACGAAATTCCATATCAAACTCGGTACGTCGCAGGGATGAGCCTATACTTGACCAGGGAAAATTATCGAACAACGATAATGATACATTCCAATTCATCAATAAGGTTTACTGACGGGTTAACTGGTAGGTAACTTGGATACCGGGGTGTTCGAAGGTTAGCTTTGAGATATAAGGTACTGAAGTCTTTATTTTGCCCATGGTCATGCAAAGTGGTCGTCCAGGTTCAAGCAAAGTGGTCACCAACGAGGTTGGTAGGACAGAGTTTTTTTTCGACCCCTGACCAGACCAGGACCATTTCCCCAAATCATCGCCACCAGGCTCCTTCAGATCCACAGGGAAGATGTATGCGCAGAATGGTCGTTATGCCTCTTGATGCTATCAAACCATTTACACTATTAACAGTTGTCGTGGCGGCACCGAGCCTGTGTCCCATCCCGATAACACTCCCGCGGCAGCACCGAGCCTGTGTCCCATCCCGATAACACTCCCGGCGGCAGCACCGAGCCTTGTGTCCCATTCCCGATAACACTCCCGCGGCAGCACCGAGCCTGTGTCCCATTCCGATAACACTTCCCGCGGCAGCACCGAGCCTGTGTCCCATTCCCGATAACACTCCCGCGACAGCACCGAGCCTGTGTCCCATCCCGATAACACTTCCCGCAGGCAGCACCGAGCTGTGTATCCCATCCGATAGAGGGATAGATAGATAGATTGATATATCACGTACTCCACAAAGTGGATTTTATTGGTATTCCACGTCCAATTTACATACAAACACACCTAAACATCACTGAAACACAAACATTAAATCTGCACGAAAGTAATCGCAACATGGATTAAAATACTAAAATTGATGGAATGATGTACAAGTTGGACTCGATCGGGCCCGCGAAAATATGACAAACGACATGACACCACTGATACCGCTCTCATCGGCCACGTCTTAGATAAGTAATCGACACCCACCGGCAACCGACTAAGCTACACTCATGACTGTCACTTCAACGTCTGCTCACAGGTCCTGGGCCGCCCTCACATAGAAAACCACGTCGCGCGAACTCAGTCCGTACTGTGGCCAGCTGCAGCTGCCCCTCTCGGTCGCTCGAGATGCTGCGGTGGACTGTGTCAGACGATAGACTACTTTCTTCCGACAGAATTCTGATGCATCTGACTCTGTCAGAAGGCGACGCACTGTTCGAACGATATCGTGGTTTATCTAGCACGTCGTCGAGACTGTTCCATCCCAGCTCCTGACAGCACTGGGGCCACGTGCTGTCTCGTCGCCATAGGCCAGGTCACAATCCGAAGCACCGATTGATAGCTTTTGGACCACGCTTCTTTCTCACCTGTACAGCTGCCCCCACACACTGATACGTACCGCACGTGCGGGCAGCGAGTGCTTCTACAAACAACGTTTTGTTATCCTTGGCACTCTGTACGCTCCTAGCCAGGCACCCAATTCATATAGCAGCGAACTGAACCAACTAGCAGATACGTGCTTCTCCCATGTTAGCGTGAGGTCGCTCTCAACGCCCAGACCTTGAACACATGACAGAAGTGAAGTTTCGTCGCCTTCGAATTGGACACTGAACAGTTCGGTGTCTCCCGATTTTTTGACCGGTAGATTTCAGAAATGATCATTTCAGTTTTGGACGAGGTTTATTTTAAGCCTGTTCTGAGTGAACCATTGATTGCAATAGAACAGTGTTTTCTACTCGTTTTTTAGAGCCTGCAGTTTGGGATGGTGCTTCAGTGTCCAGGAACTGGGCGTCATTCTGCCAGTACAAGCATCACCTTGCCCGTGGGACAGGTTTGCGTCAAAATCGTTCCGTGAATTCAAGGAAATAACACTTGGGGCTAGAATGGAGCCTGAATCACCCGTGCGTCATTCCGAGAGCTCGTTGAGATCCCCCACTTATCGCTGGCGTTAGCCTGACGAGCCAGTCAGGCAACCAGTTACTGACGGATGCCATTACCCAATCCGAGCTTGTCCAGAGACGGGGAGCCTCGCTTCGACGCTGTCAAACGCTTTTCGACGTGTCGGCCGTGACGAGTGACAGTCACATGCCTTCTGTTCGATTGTTATGTCTGTATGCGTTACACGACAGCGTTCCGAGCACACGCGGCCTCGTGGACAGACCCGGCCGAACCATATTGCTGCGGGCCCAGAAATACAACATGATCGAAAATACGTCATGAGCTGAACATTATACAAAGCCTTCACACAGCTATTGCCACCACAGGAATGGACTCGGATCGGTCTGTAGTTACATTGCATACACCTTTGTCATCCTTCGTAACAGTGGCAAGTAACGATGGCTGCTTTTTCACTGCAAAGCATGTCACAGTTACTTGCACGAGTTGATGATGTGAAGCGAGATTGTGTCCCGGCCACGGCAAACGTCAGTCGTCAACATCTCGATTGTTGATGCCGCTCGTGGACCACAGGCCAACGGGACGTTGCCCATGCCGTCGCAGAGCAGCGGACAGTTCTGGAGCGCCGCGCCGGCTTGCGGGTGCAGAACGCGCGCCCACTATCACACGCGCGGTGGGCGCGGTGGCAGCGGCTCTCCAGCGTCGGCAGCTGCCAGGGAGTGTGCCACGCCGGGGCCCACCGACGCGAAGAAGCTGTTGAGACGGTCCGCCCAGTCCGAGTTGTGGTCTGACGCGGCTGCGACTCTAAGTTCGGCGTTCCTAGACGACCACGGAAAACGGGCGATGTCACGCCACGTTCTTGACTTGAATGTTGTAGATGTCGAAGTAAATGAGCAGGCCCGGTTCATTACCATCTTGACGGCGTTCCGGCGCTCACGGAACTCCCCGATAACACTCCCATGGCAGCACCGAGCCTTTGTCCCATCCCGATAACACTCCCGCGGCAGCACTGAGCCTGTGTCCATTCCATAAAACACTTCCCGTGCCAGCACCGAGCCGTCTCGTCCCATACCGATAACACTCCGTGGCAGCAGAGCCTGTGTCCCATCCCGATAACACTCCGTGGCAGCACTGAGGCCTGTGCCCATTCCGAGTAACCACTCCCGCGGGCCAGCTCGAACGCCTCGTGTCCCACCCGATTAACACTCCGTGGCAGCCTGAGCCGTGTGTCTCATCCATAAACACCCCGCGGCAGCACCGAGCCTGTGTCCCATCCCGATAACACTCCCGTGGCAGCACCGAGCCTGTGTTTTCTCGCTAAGCAGATACGAGCGGCGCCAATATTGTGTTTGGCCGGCGCCGCTGATCCCCCAGCGATTAGCACTGTGTTTCCGCCGCACTGAACTGACGACAAGCGGGGAGGGGGAGCGGGCTGGTGACTGCCACACCATCGAAACAAACGAGGAAGCGTTGCTGGTATACGAGTATGTTTATTGTAAAATGACGAAAGGATCACCTGCGATTATGATAGTTTTGTCTGTTCATACGAGTATCTCGCAGTCTCTTATATATCGTGGCAACATCTCTACTTTGGAAGAAGCGAAATACTTTTAGTGAAAAATACTTCTCATTTGGTCCTCAGTTTGATTTAACCCTCGCCTTACGGGGAGGGGGCCTGACAGGCCCCCCCCCCTGAGGTTTTTCTTAAATAATTCTTACGCATGGCGTAAATATTTCTGAAATTTTTAGTAGCTGATTTTTTTGCGAAATTCCCCACAAAATTGAAATTTCAAAGATAACTTAAAAAGCCGGAATATATGTGAAGATAACGATGTTTGGACGATACCCAAACCAACATTTCAAAGTAATATCTTCAAATTTTGACTGAGTGAAGTGCTTCCTTAGTGAAATAAATTTATGAACGTCATTTTTTAAATTTAACATTTTACTTGTTTGACCCAAGTGATCAAATACATACTTTTTTTGTAATCAGGAGAAAAAACTTGGTCTGGAAACATGCGTTTTTATTTACATTTAACACTTTCTAATTTTGGAGGTTTCTGACCGTTTTCCGGACGGTGAATCGAGTCGACGGTTGCTAATGTTAATCGGCCCATAGCAATTTTCGTCTCTGGTGACGACTTTCGTACCTGGGAGTTAATTAACTAATCCAGACATAAAAATCGATATACTTTCAATAGCTAATCCAACGAACAACATTTGAACCTAACCAAATCTTTTTTATATACAAACTTTAACAGTTACGACGGACAGAAAAAACCGCTATTTTTGGACGTGGTCAAATTTTAGGTTATTCACTTGACCTGGAAGGTCAGCCCAATGACCTGAAACCAAAAAATGATAACACATTAGATTTCTTACATGACAGGCAACATGCTGGTTTTTACGGCGGTGCTCTATCTTGCTTGGTTTGGAAGTTAGCAGGGGTGGGCCTGTCAGGCCCTCCCCCGTACGGCGAAGGTGAGAAACGGTCCCCGTAAGGCGAGGGTTAAAATGGCTTTCAATTCAGAGTGAGTACATACTCATTGCAAATGGTTGACTTTAATTAGACAGACAGACTTTGATCAGACACAAATCAACTCAACTCCAGTTAACGTGTTTTTTTACAAGGTATTGTATTTAAGAGCTAAAAGCTTCGGTCGTGACTGCAGCACTCTAAATGATGGATGTACTGGTGGTGACCTTTGATGTTTAAAGAGATGCAACAACTTCTGGCATTTTCCCATCGAAATAGGTTAACATTTTCTCTAGACATAATGTGTACCTTAAACATGCATACACGGTGCCACGAAATATGATTTGTCTTGATCTCTCTTGGCCAGTTAGAAACAACACCAAAACTTAATAACATTCCTGCGGATCTGCAGAATGCTTGTTTGGTTTTCATGTTTTGCTAAATTTGGTGCCTCGCCTTCTCAAATGTAGTCACTGAGCGATAGGATCATTCAGCTAGTTTGACCTGCATTCCTTCTTGCCCCATTACGGAGTCGGAGATATATTTTTACTCGTGTTACAAATCTGCTGCCCATTCATCACTAAACCACACCATCCCGGCCCGGTTCCAAAGTATTCATACTTCGGAACATTTCGATCTGCACTCACAACTGAGACCGGAGATCTGCAGCTCACAACTGAGACCGGAGATCTGCAGCTCACAACTGAGATCGGAGATCTGTAGCTCACAACTGAGACAGGAGATCTGTAGCTCACAACTGAGACCGGAGATCTGTAGCTCACAACTGAGACCGGAGATCTGCAGCTCACAACTGAAGACCGGAAGAATCCTGCAGCTCACAACTTGAGATCGGAGATTCTGCAGCTCACGACTGAACGGAGATTTGTAGCTCACAACCTGAACCGGAGATCTGTAGCTCACAACTGAGACCGGAGATCTGCAGCTCACAACTGAGACCGAAGATCTGTAGCTCACAAACTGAGACCGGAGATCTGTAGGTTCAAACAAACTGAGACGGAGATTCTGCACTCACGACTGAGACCGGAAGATCTGCAGCTTCACAACTGAGACGGGAATCTGACTCACAACTGAACCGCAGATCTGAGCTCAAACTTGAGAACCGGAGATCTGTAGCTCACAACTGAGACCGGAGATCTGTAGCTCACAACTGAGACCGAAGACCTGTAGCTCACAACTGAGACCGGAGATCTGCAGCTCACGACTGAGACCGGAGATCTGTAGCTCACAACTGAGACCGAAGATCTGTAGCTCACAACTGAGACCGGAGATC
>VOPJ01011146.1:0-10541 GCA_014673585.1 Semibalanus balanoides
AACTACATACTAAGTTTCATGTTCGTAGCTCTTATGGCAGCCGAGATCTGAAGGGGGGGCCGAATGAGCCCCTCCCCGACAGATTCGTATACTTTTCATCCCTCCAGGAATAGGGTTAACTAATTAAGTATATTTACGTAATTTATAATTCTGCTCTCTGATTGGTCGTGACGCAATTTGGCAATAGTTCAGGAAATCGACGTTACCTGAGGTAGCTTGAGCAGTTCGGTTGGCACATTATTTTTTGAAATAGAGGTTCATCGGAAAAATAAACATGAGATTTATCGCACGAAAATCAAAGCATGTGATATGGCGGAATTAATCAGATACAATTTAATTTGTAATCACGCCACTTAACAGAAGCAAACACATAACTAAAATTGTGGAATTCTACACTGTGATCAAATCAATAATCTTAACGGCAGTTCAAAGGCATTTTAACAGATAGCTACAGCCAGACGGATCCTAAGGATAATCTAGATATCTTTCCAAACAAGCTCTGGACCCGACAGAAGCTATTTCAAAACAACATTGAGGGCACAGTTGCATTTTGCAAGTGGTTTGGGGCAGTGTTCAGTGAGGGCGCATCCGGATCTGAGACATTAAAAACCTTTTGTGAGAGGTAGTAAGAAGTTATAGGTGTTTAAGAATAATATCCGACCTGGGAGCGCTAAAGACAAGCGTGGGAGGCTGCAGTGCGGACCATCCGGCCGACATGCGGCCGTAAGCATCTTCGTGAGTATGAGCGTGGAGGGAGAGGTGTGCCTCAGCGTACGGAGCTATCTCGAACAGTGCTGTAGCTGATATTAGATGCTATTTGTGTTTTAAATAATACACAGTAAAATTCATGAAATTCTGAATTCAGTTTGGTGTGACAAGTAAATCAGAAGAAAGCGCTAATCATTTGGTATTTTGACCACGGGAAAAATAACCGGGAACAACAATGCTTGTTGCATAGGGCCGGCGCATATTATTGCTAAATGACGTCAATACATCAAGAATTTATTAAATAATAAGATTTTTACGTAGCAAATTCTCGGATAATATTTATTCAGACGAGTCGGATGAGGCCGCGAAGCGGCCTCACTAACGTAGTCTTAATACAGATGGGCCAAAATCCGACTTCATCAATGCTTGCTTGCTTGCGTGGGTTTCAGGGATAACTACCGGTGTCACTGCACTGATTATGCAAAAGGTATACTTGATAATTTTCTCGTACAAATAAAAATGATATAGGCTAGTGAAAATATTTACACAACTGAAGAAACTCTCACCATCCATAAGAATAAACACAAAATCAATACCGCCGAATGATAAGCAAGTGCTTTGACTTCGGATTCATTCACAGGTGGACTCATAATAAAAATAACTAAATGCCACATAAAGGTGCAGGTGTATTGCTTTACTTATTGCATCAAACACATGCTTATCAGTTGCCGGGCACAAATGAAATAACTCGCTCCGTCTGCTTCATGCCATGCATGCCTTACTAGTTTGTTTGCAAAATAATGTGTATCACGTTAATCAGCACAATTTTTGCATTATTTTGCAAATATTCACCAAACAACCTGCAACTAGTCCATTTGATTGGAGTGGTTAGATACTTTTGACATTTTATTCAAGGGAAATATTCACCCTTTCCCACAACAAATGGAGTAATTTCTTGAAATCGACAGACGAGATCAAAATTATTGTAAATGCATCGCGTTTTGCATAAAACTTTCCTACCGAAAGATATTTCAAGTTAAAGTTAACAAGCGTTCCACACATTTAACGACCGGTTCTTGCAAGCACCTTTGGTCCTCATCAAACTGCGGGATTTTTCCGTACCTATTGCTTTGTTTCGCAATGGAATGGAAAACATATATTGCGTTTTGCTTGCTGTGATTATATATCCAATAATTATCTATAATTCACAGCAATTGAATACAAAAGTAACCAAATTAGCGGTTAACCGATGCACATTTACGGCGGCCTAGTTAGGGGTTGCGACACCTAATGTTTGACAATTGCTTTATTTATTTTCAACATTAGCATGGTTTTGTATCTGGCTGTATATAACACTATGCTTTATATAATCATTACAACTATTAAACAAAATCGAAAGGTCATTGATGCACTTCGACGGCGACCTGTTTAGTGTCGGCTTTTGGTTTCATTGACCGATCAGGGACGTTGACACATTTATTGCCGCACTTACTCCAATTCTGACCCTATGGATTGTTTACATGTAGGACGTAGACGAGACCAAGACCGAGACCGAGACCCACTGAACTCTATAGAGATGGAAGGCGCATTGGCCGGCAGACTGGTCTAATGACGGCGGCCATATTGGTAATCACAAGGCAGTCGGCGGCTGTGGTAATTGATAGGCCGGGGGGAGCACGGCTGACTTTAAACAATATATTGAGCAAACTACTAGTCGTAGAGCAATATGACTACCACCACAATGTTCCAAATTTAATGCAGAATGATAAGAATATTTTTTTATTTTTTATTGTTTTTTGCACGAAAAAATATTTTCATCTATAATTATTCTGCATTCAATTTGAAACATTTTGGTAGTAGTCATTTTGCGCTACCGCAAGTAGTTCGCTTAATATATTGTAAAATGTCAGCCTGGGTGCCCGCCCGCCTATCATTTAACACAGGCCGCGACTGCTCATGTGATTACCAATATGGCCGCCGTCATTAGACAACTCGGCCAATGGGGTCGCATCGGCATAGCCACCATGTAAGGAGACCATATAGGATGTAGACGAGACGAGGACGTCGCTGTCAGAGACAGGTCCATAAAGCACAGGTATTTTTATCTCCAAAGTTACAACTTTGAATGAGGGAATAATTTAATGTAATTCTTACATTTAAATAGTATTATTATTGTATCATAACGAAAGCATTACAAATTGTTGCTATCAAAAATAAAAGGTTATAATTTCCCTTTAACACCGATCAAATTTGTGTTGAACTTTTGGTGGTGCATATTTGCTGGTGGCTGACCAGTGACCAATCGTTTTCGCTGGTTTATTGCTTCTATTATTCTGACACATTGTATGACCATGACGCACTACTTACCATGATATCGATTTCTTCGTGGAGATTTTTGCATGACGCCGTAAAAGTTTCTGACGTAGCGAATTCGAAGTACCAAAGCTTGTTTTTTACCCGTGAATTGAACTTCTCGGGGTTCTTTTCCCGCTCTAGATGAAATTTGACACATATTGCTGCGTCCTGTAACATATTCAAAACATTATATATCTTATCAATTGCATGTCAATTCCCAGGGTTGCTAACGGACTAAACGTGAGATGAACACACAGTGGTGTAATAAACGCAAGTAAACACAAACAATGTGGAACAAGCTAACACTGTCTCAAACCAGGCCAAAGTCATCCTCCTACCATTAAAGGAACACTGCCACCTTCCAAAAAATTATCAAATGTGCGCCATTTGTGGTGCAAAATATGAAGTAGTTGCTGCTGAACACGATTATGACATTCATGTCTCACAAAAAGTGCTCAATTTCATAAAAAATACGTTTTAGTATTTGGGCAGATGACGTCATATGAAGGAATTTGGGGAAATAGAGAAAACCTTCACGCTGCCATATGGGTTGATAGTGTATGGCTAATGGTATGGCCACATGTAAAACAATCGCCTATTATCAAAAATTTAGTAAGAAGTGACGGTCATCGATCCTGGTCCATTCAATACACTGGGGACTGGGGATTTTTCAGATGTATAAAATCAAACTCAAATTTCTTTGGTGTTCGACTCGTGGTTTGGTTTTAACTTATACTATACATAATTTAAATGCCAAGCACGGAAAATGGCTATCTCAACTCAAATATAATGCTAAGGTGGCAGTGTCCCTTTAAACGGGAAAGATCAGTGACGTGATTATTCTAAACACCGGAAGGTAGCGAACCGTGCGGGGAGCTCCAAAATAATAGGAAATGACGCAACACACGCTCCGACCTTGATGAATCGAACAAGGCCGTTTGCAATGTCACTGCGATATACTGTCTCTCTTTCTCCAGTCGAGCGACAAGGAATCAGATTATAGTGCACATGGCTGCTCTGCAGACCGCCTCCCGCCCACCCTTTCAGACGGCAGTCTACGATTACCTTGACGTTATGGGACACGTCATTTTCGGGAACAAATAGAGAGTGTCGTCATCGTGAATCAGGGAGGGGGCAGCAGCCTTGGCCGCTAGCCGGTAGCTGTAAGCTATACACTGCTGCGATTACATCTCAATGGGAGGCCGGGCACCTGGCCAACTTCAAGCTCTAATTGATCTGATTGGGCCGCGGGCTGCAGGAGCAGCGGGCGGCAGTCCCGGCCGGTCGCTCACCACGCCTATGGAGAAGTAGTTGTTGATGATGTTGTAGGGGATGGGCTCGCCGGGCGGGTCGTCGTCCTGCATCTGGCTGTCAGACACCTCGATCCGCCACCGGTCCATCAGCACGGTGGTCGACAGCTCGATTTTCTGCCGGGCCACAGACATACAGTCAGTCACGGCCGTACGACCACCACAGCACGGTGGTCGACAGCTCGATTTTCTGCCGGGCCACAGACATACAGTCAGTCACAGCCGTACGCCCATCACAGCACGGTGGTCGGCAGCTCGATTTTCTGCCGGGTCACAGACATACAGTCAGTCACAGCCGTACGCCCACCACAGCGGTATCGTACCGCAACTAACTTAGGGACATTGCGAACATTATCTGTTGTGTTTCATCGTTTGCATGCGATCAGGAGAGCGATGGGGTAGGATAATACACTGACACAGGTACCTACAGTACATGTTTATTGTTACAAATTGCACTTCTTCCCCCGAGGTCAGTCAGTTGCATTTCAAAAATAGGATCGTGATATTTGCAGCGATGCTGCGCAGTTTGGTCGCAAAGTACCAACCAGGATTAGACCCTCGAACCAACAAAGGAGCAAATGGTTCGACGTCAGAAGAAACGGCTTCACCCTGTCTTTAGACAGTGTATGTGTACTCGCAGGATTGACAAGCAGTGGTGCAGTCACTAGCTATCCGCCTATGCAGCATCGGGAACTGCATCAGGCAATAGCAGCGTAACTTGACCTGGCGAGACTGCGACGCTTCGGATACACACTGGGAACTGTATTGAGCCACAGCAAGGTAACTCAGATCTGACCGAAGTAAATATACGTATAGCAAGCAGGCTTGTAGGTTGCGTAAAACGTTCCAAGTACAAAATAGGAAAAATCAGGATCTCATTTCAGTGTGTATATGGGCTAGGTTAGACAAAGTAAGGAGTTAATATGATTAGTATGGGGTACCAATAGGGTATATAATTGCTTAACCCTCGCCCGTCCCTGGTGGAAGGGGTGATTCATTTTGACCCCCTGGCGTGTTTCGGGAAAAGCAGACAAAACGCGGCACACAGCGGCGACAAATTTTGCGCAGCTATTTGGGCATAAATAACACACATTGTATATATATATATATATATATATTATATATATATATGTATATATATAAATATATTATATATATATATATTTACATTTATATATATATAAATATATATATATATATATATACATATATACATTAATATTATATATATAAACTATATATATATATTATATATATTTATACAGCATCATGAAGGTGCTTCCATGAAACACGGGCTATTCTGCCCCTCGAGTCAAAAAGGCATAAAAATCAGACAATATGGAGTCAGGCGTTCACACAACAGATACACGATGTCATATTGAGTGATAATATTTGCGTAATAAATAGGATCAGTCATCCTCACCAAACTGACTTCTTAACAGCCATCTTCGCACCTCGCCTTTAAAAGGTGACGGCTGCATATCGCGCATGGCTGCTGGCAGGCCGTTGAATTTGGTTACGATGGAGTATAAAAACCTGCGCTTCCGACTCAGATCTTATCTGAGGGGTCACAAGCTGGTCCGACTGCCTAGTGGAGCGATGATGAATGTTGTATCTGGCGATAAGACCATGGAGCAGTGGTCTCGGGCTCGGATATACACCGGATCTTATTAGAGCGTGAGGCTGTTTGATACATGAACATGTTCCTCGGCTGTGAGCCATTTAAAAGCTCCCGTAGCAATCCTGAATGTGGTCGTACTTCTGCGATCGTAGATGACTCTAGCGCCAAGTTAAGTATTCGCTGAAGGCGACATAAGCCCTGAGTTTTGTTTGGTAGCTCCATAGACGGTCACACCAGTACGCAATCAAGGGAAATCACCAGGCCCTTCCACAAGTTGGATCACAGTGGGCTGTGGCAGGCAATGCGACTGTGGCGCTGAGGCCACACGGTGTGCCGGTACATCTCCACCCACGTCAATCAATGTGAGCCGAGAACGTCATTCTCTGGTCAACACGAACCCAGATTCCGTACAGTGGATAACTGACGAACATTGGCTCCCAATGAAATTGGATGCTGCAGGCCGGGAGCCGCTGAACGTTTATGAGCGAAGAGCGAGAAACAAAAGCCTGTGTTTTCTCGCGTTGATTTTAGACCATTTTGCCAAACCAATCGGAGAGCTGTGAAGAGTTTGCTCATTGAAGTTACGAGGGAACCAACATCGCCAGGCTACCAGAGACCAGAATCTGGTTGTGGTCATCCGCATATTGCACAATGTCCACGTCGTTCGCGTGACAGAGGTAGTGTCTTTGGCATAAATCAAGTTAAACAACAGGGGTCCCAACGCTGAGCCCTGGTAGGTGCCGATTGGGTTCAGCAACGGCCGAGAGGTAACATGCTCGCCAGATGGCGCTGGAATACGCACTTGTTGGTAGTAATCTGTCAGATAGCTATCAAACCATCGCTAGTCTACACCGTAAAGATGCAGCTTGCTAAGAAGACGATCGTGCGGAATAACATCAAAACATTTCGACAAATATAAAGGACAGAGAAGATGACGTTTACCGTGTACATTGAAGTAAAACCTTTGTCAGTTACGGTAAGCAGGCTGTGTCGTGAATGGTTATAATATATGTTATATATATATATATTATATAATATAGTATATATTATATATACTATATATATATATATATATTATATATATTATATGGCCCAGGTCATCTCAGGTCAGGTCACCAGGTCACGTCACGTATCTCGTGTCTCATCACTGTAGCGCGTATTGACCGTCACAGTGGCACATACTGTAGGGTGCTGTTGGATATGCTATCTTCTGTTGTCGATACCATCAGGTGAATATCACCCATGCATAGCCGAGAGGCTCAACCATCCCAACCACAACTCAGGGCAGTGAGATGTCCAACCATCCCGATCACAACTCAGGGCAGTGAGATGTCCAACCATTCAGGCCACAACTCAGGGCAGTGAGATGTCCAACCGTCCCGACCACAACTCAGGACATGGAGATGTCCAACCATCCCGACCACAACTCAGGGCAGTGAGATGTCCAACCATTCAGGCCACAACTCAGGGCAGTGAGATGTCCAACCATCCCGACCACAACTCAGGACAGGGAGATAGATCTCCTTGGAGAACCACTCAGCGGTGTAGCAGCGTGAGCGGTCTCGCCTCAGCGGTCGGCAGTGACACATTTCACTCGCCTCCATTGTTTCCGATCCATTATCCTCCTGTGTGTGTGTGTGTGTGTGTGTGTGTCCGTGAGATTCTGTATATATCTGACTATTGTAAACATGACGTCCTTGTTTTAAATGTGGGCAAGGGTCAGCGTTTCAGTAGCTGATGGCGCCTTTGTCTTATAGAGCCGAAGGTTGTATACCTACCTGATTGTCAAAAATAAGCCTTGAAGGAAATGGTGTTTTTTATCGAATGGAAACAAAAATGTTATGTCAGTTTTAGTGTATGGGTGTGTCATTCACACAATGTGCACATGCTGACCAGAAACCTATCACCAGGTTGAGTTGTGGTCGGGACCCATTAAACTGTCTGTCTGTCTGTCTGTCTGTCTGTCTGTCTGTCTGTCTGTCTGTCTGTCTGTCTCCTGCGAGCATGCCGGCCCCTTCGCAGCAGCGTCGCTCGGGGAGGGGATTAGGAGGGATGGAGAGAGGAGGGAGGGAGGAGCAGGAGGGGATGGAGGAGAGAGGGAAGGAGGAGGACAGAGGGGGAGGAGGAGCAGAGGGATGAGGGAGGGAGGGAGGAGGGAGGAGCAGAAGGGATGAGAGAGGACGGAGGAGGAGGGAGGGAGGAGAGACAGGAGGGATGGAGGGAGGAAAAGGAGGGAGAGCAGGAGGATGGAGGGAGGGAGGGAGGAGCAGGAAGGGATGGAGCGAGGGAAGAGGGAGGGAGGAAGCGAAAGGGATGAGAGAGGGGAGGGAGGAGGGAGGGAGGGAGGGAGGGAGAGCAAGGAGGGATGGAAGGGAGGGAGGGAGAGGAGCAGGAGGAGGATGGGGGAGGAGGAGGAGGAAGGAGCAGGAGGGATGGAGGGAGGAAGGACCAGGAGGGAGGGAGGGAGGAGCAGAGGGATGGAGGGAGGAGGGGAGAGGACAGGGATGAGGAGGGAGGAGGGAGGAGCAGGAGGGATGGAGAGAGGGAGGGAGGGAGGGAGAGCGGAGGATGGAGGGAAGGGGAGGAGGGGGAGCAGAGGGAGGAGGAGGAGGGAGGAGCAGGAGGGATGGAGGGAGGGAGGGAGGGAAGGGAGAGCAAGAGGGATGAGGGAGGGGAGAGGAGGAGCCGGAGGGAGGAGATTGGAGGAGGGAGGGAGGAGGCAGGGAGGATGAGGGAGGGAGGAGGGAGGGAGAGGAGGAGCAGAGAGGATGTAGGAAGGGAGGGAAGGACAGAGGATGAGAGGGAGAGGGAGGGAGGAGGAGCAGGAGGATGGATGGAAGGAGGGAGGGAGGGAGGAGGAGCAGGAAGGGAGCATGGAGGGAGGGAGGACAGGAGGAGGGAAGGGAGAGCAAGGAGGATGGAGGGAGGGAGGGAGGGAGGAGCAGGAGGGATGGAGGGAATGGAGGGGGAGGGAGGAGCAGAGGGATGGAGGGAGGGAGGGAGGAGGGAGGGAGGGAGGGATGGAGGGAGGGAGGAGGGAGGGAGGGAGGGGAGGGAGGGAGGGAGGGAGGAGCAGGAGGGATGGAGAGAGGGAGGAGGGGGAGGAGCAGGAGGGATGGAGGGAGGGTAGGGGGGAGGGAGGGAGGGAGGAGCAGGAGGGATGGAGAGAGGGAGGGGGGAGGAGCAGGAGGGTGGAGAGAGGGAGGGAGGGAGGAGCAGGAGGGAATGGAGGGAGGGAGGGAGGGAGGAGCAGGAGGAGGGAGGGAGAGAGGAAGGGAGGGAGGAGGGAGGGAGAGCAGGAGGGAGGGAGGGAGGGAGGGAGGAGCAGGAGGGAGGGAGGAGCAGGAGGGAGGGAGGGAGGAGCAGGGCGTCACCCCGCCCGACATAAGATGGGTGTCGAACCCCGCCAGCGGCCGCCGCGGCAGGCGGCACCTTGACCCAAATGGGCGGACCGCTGGCAGGACTTCAATGGCGCGTCAGCGTGGGGCTGATAACACCGGAAAAGCCGCGCTGATCAGCTGATGGCCACTTGGCATCGGTGGCCTCGGTGCTATCAACGCATCGGCTGCCACGGCAACACCTGAATTGAACCGTCCGCCGTTAGGCTGACGGTGATTATAGAGGGTGGGCTCCTCCTCTCCACGGGAAGTCGTGGACTGTTAATGCACTGGTCAGAGGTTTCAGGTCTAGCAGCATTGTGCCACATGCAAATGCTACTAACCTGGTTATTGAAACACAGACACAACGAAATAGACAGCAAGTAGTGGGAAAATTTAACGACATGGGCTTTGTTGAAGAAAATTGCTTGCGCCCATGCTACAAAATGAGTCACACATGGGGCCACACATCCTTTGTTAAAGGGACACTGGCACCTTAACATTATATTTGGGTTGAGATAGCCATTTTGCGTGCTTGGCCTTTCAATTATGTATGGTATAAATTAAAACAACCACTGAGGTCGAATCACAGAGAAATTCGAGTTTGGTTTTGACATCTGTAACATTCCAAGTGCCCAATGTATTTGAACCTGATCCGATGTCGTCGTCTCTCTTTACTAAATGTTGATTACAGTCGAATTGTTTTACCTTTGGCCATACATTAGCTATACACTAGTCATATTTATGTCAGCGTGAAGGTTTTCTTTATTCCCCCAATTCCTTCATATGACGTCATCAGCCTAAATATTAAAACGTAACTTTTTATGGAATTGAGCAATGTTTGTGAGAAATAAATGTCATAATCGTGTTCAGCAGCAATTACTTCATATTAAGCAAAACAAGCAGCGTACATTTTAAAACTTTTGGGAAGGTGGCAGTGTCTTTTTAACTAATTGAAGCGGAGCCAACCGTGACGGCCTGGCTGCAATATGTTAATAGGTGCAGACAAACACAACACACGCTCGTGCAGTGTGGACAGATGGGGCCACACGAGGCCGAGTGGTGCCTGAGTCTGCAGTGTGGACAGAGGGGCCTCACGAGCCGAGTGGTGCTGAGTCTGCAGTGTGGACAGAGGGGCCTCACACGAGTGGTGCTGAGCCTGAGTGTGGT
>VOPJ01011146.1:12465-26104 GCA_014673585.1 Semibalanus balanoides
GAAGGCGCGGCTCAAGACGAAGGCGGCCAGTGAGCTCCTGATCCGGCGTCGTCTTCAGACCATAACGTCTATCGTTGATGAATATGGCCTCAAGATAGATGTGAACTACGTTCCGTCAGCTGACAACAAGGCTGACAGTCTCACTCGAGTGCCACACAGGTGGTTGAAGAGGAGAGAAGATGGAGCTACGGTCTGCGCGGCAGTCAAGGAGGACATGACATCTGCAGAAGTAATGCGTATTCATGAAGCGTCTGGGCATCCCGGCACGCGGCGCACTCTCTACTTCTGCCGCAGAGTGTCACCGGCAGTGTCACGGAAGCTGATACAAGAGGCGATACAACGGTGCAGCGCATGCCAGTCCGTGGACCCTGCGCCTGTATCGTGGCCCAGAGGCAAGCTGAGCGTCGAGGAGGTGTGGCGCAGGGTGGGCGTAGATGTGACGCACGTGCAGGGAAGACACTATCTGAGCATGATAGACTGTGGGCCTTCGCGTTTCGCGATTTGGAAAGAGGCTGGACACGCAGGGACGCTTTCGAGTATGACTTCAGCAGCATAGAAACAGGTCTGTTCTGGGACGAGCGGAGCGCTGGAAGAACTGCTCGTCGATAACTACCCGGCATTCAGAGCTCGCTCAGGGAGTTTGCAGAGCGGTGGAGCGTCCAGGATCAACTTCAGATTGTGCTCATGCCCGAGTGGCAAGTGGCATCACCGAGAGATGTCATCGAACTGTGAAAACGATCGTGGCACGTACTGGCTGTAGTGTTCTGGAAGCGGTCTACATTTATAATGTCACGCCCAAAGATGACGTCGAGGCAGGCTCCGCACCAGCAAACATGCTGTACCGATATGAAGTGCGAGTGCGCTGCATCGACGCAAGCAGCGACCAGAACGTGCCCGGGGTGATCTCGTGCCGGTTCAGCATCGGCGACAGAGTGTGGGTGAGAGATCCAAGTAGACGCTGTGACACGGCCACTCTTTAGCCATGTAACGGCGAGTGTCTATTCAGCTCAAGCCAGTGGAAGTGGATGGGCATGCCTAGGATGTTGCGAGACCTGCAGCACGCCACGAAGCATGACGGGTCAGAACGGGCGGCGCCAGGCGCAGCACTTTGAGGGCCTGACGAACAGTCCGCTATCTGATCGCCTGTGCAGCGGGCGGAGAGCAGTGACAGCGAGAAGATCAGGGAGCGATGATGAGGAAGATTTCACCAGCAGTGGAAGAGACAAAGGCAGTAGTTCTGGGAGGAAAAGGAAAATCCGCTACCAGTACGTGTAAGAAAAGAGACAGCAGGTTGAAGGGATGAGGGAGTGCAGGATACATCACGCGCAGGAAGTGCCCGGAAGAGGGAGATTTCGGCGCAAGGTACAGTAAAGAAGGTAAATGGAGCAAGTTGGAGGCAAAGGACGAGCGCAGATTGGAGTCACGTGGCAGAAGGGGACAGTGCTCTAAGGGAGAAGTAGTCGTTAGGCGCCAGCTCGAATGTTGTTGCGATATGTGATCGTTAATGATCAGGAGGAGTGTACATGTTGCATGTTGTATCTGAGTGTAAAATATTGTCATGTATCTATGTTATGTGTGCTAGTGTGTATCACTTAGGATTTTATTTTGTTGTGCAAATCGGAAGTAGTTATGAAACGAGTAAGTTGCCATGGCAACGATATTGGGATTACTTGGTGAAATGTGAGGTGTAATATGCTGATTGGCTGGGTTGACGAAAGTTAAGTCAGAAATGTTGGGATCTGGCCAGGACCGCGTGGCTGGTGGTACATTTTCTGGGATCGATGATTTTCAGGGTCAGTTGGTTAGACTCGTTTGGAAGAGGATTGAACGGCAGCGGATTATTGTAAGCTTTTTAAACTATTGTTTGCTTCGACTTGAAAAACAAATATATTATATCTTATTTATATACTATATATATAAATATATATAATATAAAAAATAAATATATATATATTATATATATATATATATATATATATAATTATATATTATATATAAAATATTTATATATATATAATATTTATTATATATATATTATATAATTATTTATTTATATATATATTAGATTATTTACTTGCACCAAACAACCGTCCCTTTTCGTTTCAGCATAGCACACCTCAGAGCGGATTGATGCTGCCTCATTGTCTCACCTGGTCCGGCCACTGTTCTATCCTTTACGTTGCTCGCAAAGGTCTCCTGCTTGAGAGCATGGCACACACCCGCCCGAGACAGGAACTGAAACGACAGAACGGCAACGATTCATCCCAGCACTTGAACGTGTACGCACTGCAACACTACACTCATAGTTATCAGTTTATACACCTTGGGGGGGGGGGGCTCGGCCCCCAATGTTGAGTTAGGCCCTCCAAATGGTTTCCTCACCTCCCCCGACCCCCAATGCTTATCCTCGCCTCCCCCAATGTTGTTGGCCGCTGGCGTATCTAAGAGAGAGCAAAACTGCCAAGCCTCCCACACCGCCTGAAATCAGCAAACGAATCGACATGTTCCCTATTTCCAATGCAAATCAAAGCAGCTTTTACTCTGATTTTTTTTGTTTTATATTATCTATTTATGTAAAGGGGAGATCTGTCATTTCTTTATAATTCGCCCTGGCGGGCACACTTTCAAGAGTTGTTGATTGATACTTGCCAATACTGCTAGTGCTACATACAAAAATAGCTTCAAATCGTTTAACCCTCGCCCTAGTGGGGGTCATTTTGACCCCCCCTGCGGTTTTTCCGGAATAGCGGGAAAACAGCGGCGTGCAGCGCTGCCAAATTTTGTACAGCTGTTTAAACATCAATTTCCCACACTTTGACAAAAAAAAAATCAGGTCATCCAAGGTCAGGTCACCAGGTCACTTTAAGTGACCTTGCCTTCCAAAATGTTTGCGATCGTACCAAAATCACGGTTTTTGTCATTCATCCTTTATACAGCCTTCGATATTTTTTTGACAATAGGTCATGTCAGGTCAGGTCACCAGGCTAAGTCATGTGACCCCACCTCCCAAAAAGTTTGCGGTTCCACCAAAGCCACAGTTTTTTTTTTGCGGATAGGTTTCGTACTTACAGGATTTCATAAGAGCATGACTACCTAAAGTTCTTTTATCGCATATTTTTGTATATCAGTGACCTAAGTTCAGGTACATTTCTGGACCTCCCCATTATAAGTGAACGGGAAAATAAGCAAATGCTTCCTATTCTAAAAGTATGCATTGGATCAGGCTGATTCTTTCAGAATAATGTTATTATAGTTCATCCTGGATGACCTAGGTGCGATTGTTTCTCAGAGATTTCTACAAGGTCATCTAAGATCATCTGAGGTCATCAGCAACGATTTGCTAAAAACTCTTGATAGAATAAAGATAGGGACAAGTGGACTACACCACTGTATTTGTATCGTCTAGTCGCGTTACCTCATATGCAACATCACCTATCTGGGTCACCAAATGACCTTGACCTGAGGTCAAATTTGAATGTTGACCTTACGAGGTCATCATGTATATGTTTCAAAGGGTCTTGACGACGAGAGAAACACGGTAATCTTATAAATAAAGCAAAAGCTCCTTAATATCAGTGACCTATGGGCGGCTAACACAGACCTCTTACGCAAAAAAACAATGCCAGATTCAGAATTCTCGCTATTTTTCGCAGGTTCCGGCTGCATTTTATGCTTGCAAATTTCAATATCCTTATACAAAAGACTGATCCGATAATTTTTGCAGTTTTAGCTGGCCAAAATTTGCAGTTTATCTTAGCTGGCAGTTTTGCTTAGCATTGCCAGCAATGCGCCACTAATGTCGGAAATCAGTCGAAATCAAGTATGATAACTTTCCCAGAACAAAATGTTCAGATCAGTTCTATGACGGTCATGGTCACGTTGATCGTATCCAGCCAATGACAGGCTGAATTCGGAACAGCTATTTGTTTTTGTGATCTAGGGCCCACCGTGCCCAAGGACGTTCATGTCTCGCTGCCTACGACCGGCTTACCTGGGCCCTGATCGTTGAAGTTAACCCCTGGTTGTTTATGTATCATTTGAGGAAACGCTCTCGAATTCAAAAGAATAACGATAATACTTAACCTGTATTAGCCCCAAAAGCAATGATGACTCAAATGTGTGCTGCAAACTCATAATGTGTTGGTTTTAGCGGTTAGTGATAAATTGGGGGGCTTTTTAATTTTTACCAGAATTAGTCTCAAAGCAATGATAACCCACAGTAGTCATCATTCGGCATGCCGGTTTCTTGGTAACGTTAGTGATAAGTGGCTTATTTTTACCAGAATTAGTTGGTTTCTTTGGCATGGCGCTTTCTTCAGCACGCTCTTTTTTCTCGCTTTCTTCAAGCATGTTTGCTTTCTTCGCATTGACGTTTTTCTTCAGCATTGTCTTTTTATTGTTTCTTACCTGCAGAAGGAAGAAGAACTTTACAGTTATCAACGACAATTACCTTTGTCATTATTGCTTTCTTCGGCATGCCGGTTTCTTGGATTTTTACAGAATTAGGACTTGCTTTCTTCGCATGGCGCTTTCTTCAGCGATGCTCTTTTTTCTCACTTTCTCGGCATGCTGCTGTTCTTCGCAGGCGCTTTCTTCAGCATGCTCTTTTTTATCGCTTCTCGCCATAGCGCTTCTTCAGCATGCTCTTCTAGAATAACATGATGTTTTTCTTCGGCATGCGCGGTTTTCTTGGAACGTTATGTGCATTTAATTGGCTTATTTTCAGAGATTAGTGCTTTGCTTCGCATGGCGCTTTTTGGCGATGTGCTGTCTTGCATGTTGCTTTTCTTTTCTTGCATGTTTGCTGTTGCTTTCTTTCTTTCGCTGCTGCTTTCTTCGGCCAGTTGGCGCTTTCTTCAGATGCTCTTTTTTCTCCTTTCTTCGGATGCCGCTTTCTTCAGGCATGCTCTTAAGAATAACGTATATTGTTTTCTACGGCATGCCCGGTTTCTTTGGTATCGTTAGTGATATTTTTGCTTCTTTTTTTTACCGATTAGATGTTGCCTTTCTTCAGCATTGGGCTTACTTCCTTCAACTTTCTCGCGCTCCGGACATTCTAGCGGCATGTATTCTTTCTCCTCGAAGCCTTCCGGATAAGTCCTAGAGACCTTGGCTTTATACCACCCATGCTCGCTCTCCTGTTAGGTGAGCGTTCTAAGGAATCATTACGTTGCCTTGCATGAGTATAGCTCGCTTTCAGGAACTGGTGGTGAGTGCGGAAAATAAACTAAGTCCAGGAACTCAATTCCAAGGCAGGCAAAGCTGTGGCCCCGTGCATTTCCCGGACAACGTCGGGTACCTAAGCTAGTGTTAAAATAAATTCCCTGTCGTTTTTTATAGAATGTTATTCCGGAAAACATATTTTACAAAAAACTGCATTTTTGACCTTTGATGACATCTGGAGCCAAAACTATTGATCTGAGCTCAATTTTGAGGACCTGGATGCGATTGAAAAATTTCAATAGTGATCTATTGCTTCTGTAATCGTTTTGCTCTTAGCTATCATAGTTTCCGAGATAATTGGGGATATCTGGAGCTATGTCCTAAATCTGGAAAATCTGACCTTAAATGATCTCTGATGACCCAAATATTGACCTGATAAAAAATGTCACCTAAATAGTTTCCAAATCCCTTTTGACGAGCTCTCGAGCAGAACTTTTGGTTTATGTATAGGTCATAGGTCCCATAGGAGCCGAGTTAGAAGGGGGGGTGTCGAAACACCCCCTGGTCCGAGGAAGGTGGCGCCGAGCACCACCTTCAGTTAAGCAACTTCAAAAAGCAACTCTTTGCGCTGATTACCCGACGCTATACCCCGGGTCAACAACTTTTCACTAACAAATTATAGCTAAACTTTTGCCCTCCAAACTCGATGTCTAGATCCACCAGTAGAAATCCCCCCACACACACACACACAGTGAAAATTCCTTAGAAAAGGCTTTGGCACGAATAATGTGAACTGCATCGCATCTCCCGATTTGTTTTGAACCTGCCCCAGATTTGGTGACAGAACCTGCCCCACTCGACGTAGGTCAAACTTTTTCGTTTTTGACTGAACAATTGGGAGAATGAGACAGAATAACGTTCATCACAATAATATGGACATTCGTGACAACCCATGACATCATTCAAAGATACTAACAATTCTCTGAATGGCCGCTAACACAAATTTTGTTCACTTTAAAAAAAGTTAAGATTTCTGTTGATTTTTTTTCTTCAAATTTGGACCAATCCGGTCGCAGGCATGTTGTTTGGATAGTACCGGGCCATTGCAAGCACAAATGAACATATGTTATAAAGCAACAATATACCTGCGGTGGACAGTTCACGAGAAAGCCCCGCTGACTGAATGTGCCCCGTGACAGAACGTGCCCCGTTTTTCCCTAAAGAGGCGAAATGCGGAGAATATAATACACATGCGTGAGACTTTTGGGGATATTCTCCATCTCCCCAAACCGACTTTTTTGCCTCTCTGGATCCTCTATTGTAGAGTTATACATGGGGCGGCTATCCCCATGGCTGGCCGAGCCCCATGGCTAACGGGGTGGGCTGGACTGAATCTCTAGATCATGGCGTGGCTACGGTGTGGCTGCATAGTTTAAGTAAATTTTGGTTTTGCCCATTGCTATCAACCATTCATGTTTAATTTATTTATTTTATACACAGTCATGAGGTGCTCATGAAACACGGCTATTCTGCCCTCGAGTCAAAAGGCATACAATATAGACAATATGGATCAGCGTTCACAAACAGGTACACGATGTGAATATTGAGTGATAATATTGCGTAAATAACATCCTCATCTCCTCACCAAACTGATTCTTAAAGCCATTCTTCGCACCTCGCCTTTTAAAAGCTGAAGCATGCATTATCGCGCATGGCTGCTGCAGGCCGTGGATTTAGGTTACGATGGATAATAAACCGCGCTTGCCCGACTCAGATTCTTATCTGAGGGTCACAAGCTGGTCCGACTGCCTAGTGGAGCGATGCATGAAGTATGTATCTGGCGATAAGACCTGGCAGCAGTTGTCTCGGGCCGAATATACACCGGATCATTATAAGAAGCGTGAGGGCTGTGTACATGAACATGTTCTCGGCTGTGAGCCATTTAAGCTCCCGTAGCACGTCACTGATGTGGGGGGCGTACTTCCTGCGACCGGAGATGACTAGCGCCAAAGTTAAGTATTCGCTGAAGGCGACATAGCTGCGTTTTGTTGGTAGCTCCATAGACAGTCACACAGTAACGAATCAGGGAATTCACCAGCCCATCCACAAGTTGGATCACTGTGGGCTGTGGCAGGCAATGCCGACTGTGGCTGAGGCCACACAGTGTGCCGGTACATCTCCGCACAACGTCATCAATGTAGCCGAGAACGTCATTCGCGGTCAAACCGAGCACCCAATTCCGATACAGTGAGAGAACCGACAAACATTGGACTCCCATGAAATTGATGCTGCGCCGGGAGCTGCTGAACGTTTGACGAGAGCCGGAGCAATAGCTGTGTTTTCTCTGCGCTTTATTTTAGACATGTTTGCAAACCATCGGGAGAGCTGTGAAAGAGTTTGCTCCATTGAAGTTACAGGGAACCACATCGCCAGGCCTTCCAGAGACCAGAATCTCCCCTGTCATCCGCATATTGCCAATGTCCACCGTCGTTCGCTCAGAGGTTAGGTCATCTTGGCGCGCATAATCGAGTACCAACCAGTGGGTCCCAACGCTGAGCCCTGGTAGGTGCCGATTGGGTTCAGCAACGGCCGAGAGGTAACATGATCACCAGATGGCGCTGGAATACGCACTTGTTGGTAGTGATCTGTCAGATAGCTATCAAACTCGCTCGTCGTACACCGTAAAGATGCAGCTTGCTAATAAGACGATCGTGGCGTAATACATCAAAAATCTTCGACAAATCTAAAAACAGGAGGAAGAGTACGTTAACCGTGGTCCCAATTGCAGTATAAACACTGTGTCAGTTACGGTAAGCAGTGCAGTGTCGGTGGAATGGTTCGGTCTTAAACCATTGCTGACTAGGAGAACGATGATGCGATGAAAATAATAAAAAAGCTGTCATACACGACTCGTGCAGGTGATCTTAGCATTAGTCGCGTAAATAGAAATTGGTCGTAGTTGGAGTTTCTGTTGATTAAGATTTCCCTGAATAGGATGACGATTGCCAATTTCCAAGACCTAGGGACGTGACCGGAGACGAGGCTAGTGTTAACGATATGAGTAAGGATGTGACACAACGATGGCATACACAACTTCACGAATCGAACGCACAGGCCGTCAGCCCCACACGCCGTGGCTACTGCGGCATGCTCCCCACCACGCGCCCAGGTCGCCCGGGCAGATGGGAGAGACTCGGAAGCCTCCGGTGGCGACTCGCGGCAGACGGACTGACAATTCCGGTCCGGCTGCGTCCACCTGACGTGCCGTCTTTTGACCCACTTTCACGAAGTATTTATTCATTGCATCCGCATCAGCACTGGGAGTGGACCTGGCAGGCCGCTTGGATGCGACTATGGGCTGCACGCTGCGCCACATGGCGCCAGGTGCGCCAACAAGCGCCACAAGCGCCATGGTGGCCGCCACATTGGCGCCACATGCGCTTGGCGCACCCGCCGTCCATCCTCCCGCGTGATTCGCGCCGGATCGCGCCGGGAACCTACGAGTTCAGGAGCTTGTAGCACTCGCGGTCCCCTCTCGAAGTGCTGCTCGTCGCGCGCCATGTTTCCTTGGTAGGGTCGTGATCGGGGGTGCAACGGATTGCGCACTCTGAACCGCCTTTTCAGACCAAAGTCGTCTAAGATGAGGGTGTGTTGTCATGAGTAGTAGTCCCACTGCTCCTCCGCTGGTCACTGGTTGAACACGGGCTCCAGCTCACTGTGCTTATCTGGCGGTAGCCTCGTACGGCGTCAGAATTAGACCAGCACCTGGTGTGATGGTGCACGGCTGGGGTCTAAAGTCTGCACGGACAGCAATTGCACGTGACCAGTGTGAGGGCTATGTCACATGGATAACACGGCCCTGTTGACACTCTGGTTCGTCACGATTAACATCGAGGTGCGAGCCAGACGCCCGAAATTCGGGCCCGCGATGCGCTGCTGGAGGGAGTAGCTATGCAAGAGCTGCCGGAACTGCATCACTGCGTACTGTCGGTGCTCATGTTAATCTTATATCCCCGCGATGATAATGGGGCCACTGTTCGTCCATCAGTCTGTAGCTGCTGTTCCAGCTCGAGCCAAGTCGGGCGCATCATCGCGCCTGGGGACTAATCGTGGCGGTATACGCGCACACATCACGCGAACCGGGCGAGCTGAACCTGGACCCACAGGCGTCTTCGACTTTTGGACGGCGATGGGCTGAGCAGTTGTGGGCCCAACGGTGGTCGCATCCAGAGGGCTCTTTGGTTCCCATGGCAACTCACCGTACCCCTTGCCGTCCGGCGGTCACGCGGCCTCATCTGATGCCAGAATCGGAATAAACCTGCTGTGAGTTGACGTTTCATCCATGTTTCGTTCAGGATCACCAAGTCGTACTCATGTCGCCGAATTCTGCCTGAGCGCGAGCAGCTTTGGCTTCAGGGCCTGTATGTTGAGACGTCCGACGTTAAAGCTGGCCGGGTCGCGCATGGCGTTCTCCAGACCCGTCCACCGTCTGGCTCCGCGCCGCTGCTCCGCACCCTCGCCGGGTCGCCCGGTCGCGCCGCCGCGTAGGTCTCCGTGGAGCAGGGGTCACGCCCCCGGTACATGTTGACCTCGCTACGGTCGCAGCAAACTCGGCTCGGCCGGCGCGTAGACCGCTGCGCGTCAGCAGCTGAGCTCAGCTGAGCCTGCGCGTGCCCGGGGGCACTGGAGCGTCCAGCCTGCTGTAGGGCGGCGCAGGGGCGGACGGCAGCGAGCACAAGCAGGCGAACCACGGCCAACAGCGCCAGACAGCGCATCAGTTCACAGTGCATAGTGCAACGTTTCTGTGTGACACACTCAGCCACCGGACACCCGGAGGCAGGCAGGTAAGTTTTCACGCGTCACCCAGCACCTCGCAGACAGTCCGGCTCAAATCCAGCGTCAGAGCTGATATCACACCCGTTATCACGTTTGCAGCACCTTCGTCGCACCGATAGTCACTCTCCTGTCCAGTCACTTAATCCACTCACTCGAACATTCGCGCAAGGAAATGTCACATTCACGCTATCCGACAGTCACAGGGTTGGTGTCTGTGAGCCGGTGGGGAGAGCAGGACGACCCCCGCGCGCGTCGCGCTGCGCCGCGCAGCAGAAAGGAATGGTAAAAGAAGCCTTGCTGTTGCTCTTAACAGTAGACCGGAAATAAGGCATAATATGATTTCCCACAATCCTCACGGCTGCCAACGGCCAGCCATTGACATTTTAGGAGTTGGCTGTTGGCTGGCTGTGGCTGTGATGCCATGGCTGCGAGGGCGGCTATGACCAAGGAAAAGATGCAGCCATGTCGAACTCTACTCCATTGTCTCTTGCCTCAGATAATGTACCTGAAACATACAGGTTTAATTCGCAGTGATTAATGGCAAAACCAAGCTTCTGATAATTTGTTTAGTTTTACGAACTGTAAGCTACCTAATACCACTTTCGTCACGTCGCACGAATAAGCTGGGGAGAATATCGGCGAACCAACGCTTCTCTCCTATGTGAAGTCATTAGTTGTTTCTTTCTCTTGTGATCTGGATGCATTGATTTGGAAGACGTATTTTAGCGCCGATTTGAGTTTGGACATGTAAATAGTCTCAGTGCTGCGTGATGCGCATGAAATTTCCTTTCGTACTCATGAACACGTGTCATGACTGGTCATTGGAGTTTGTCCACAGTAGATTGATTGTTAGAAACGGACATTACAAATCCTGGATGGAGATATGATCGTAGTACACCGTTTTGCGTGTCGTAGCTATGCATATAGTACATTTTTGTGTATAGAGGGGTGGCCATCTAACCTCCCATTGCCGTCTAGCTTGAAATTTATTGGGGATGGGTCCACTTGACCTGACCTATAGGTTAGTTCTACCTTTTCTGTTCTAATATGCAAGTTATAAATACGTAACATATATGACGATGTATACATTATAAACATATTTGATATTCATCAATATCGAATTAAAATCATAATAACATATTACAAGTCATATATGTGCAAAATATACATATATTACAAACATCAGACAAGCCTTACATGTTGTTATTTATAAACGAATGTTTATATACAATCACACATTTTGAAACACTGCTTAAAAAACTATGTGTAGTAAATACATTGTTTGTTTGTTTTTTGTTTTTTTCGTTTTTTTTCGTCATATATGTTACGTATTTATAACTTGCATATTTTTGTTTATTTTGTACATATTTGACCTCTAAATATGTATATGTTGCATCTACCGTATACGATATTGAATATTATCAACTATGTATATAATCTATATTTAGTCATAGCCTTATGTTACGCGAACTGGTAACTTGTATATAATACTAGCTGGGATACCCGGCGTTACCCAGGCAATGCATTACCTAATGTTAACAATAATGATACACTTGATGCATTTTTAAGGGGTGCGTAATTAAGCACAACTTGAAAAAATGCATACCCCAGTCACGTACAAAGATTACACTTTCCATGCTATAAGAATGTTAACAATACTGACAACAAAGACACCACTTGAAAAAATCCGTGGTACCAACTTGTTCCATCAAGTTGTTGAAAAACGCGATTCCACTTGCGTGAGACGCTGCCCCCGAATGAGCGACGAGCGGTCGAGGATTTTTTTAAAGAAATTTAGTCCCGAATTGTTTTGTATGGATGGACTTCCGAGGCAGGACCGAACGCTAAGCGGAGCTTGTGCGCAGGCCCTGACTGCCACCCCCGATCGTACAATTCCTCGTGAGTCGGCAGAATTTAGACGAAAGTTGGTAACGTGCCGACGTACCTGGACACGGTCCGCCCGCGCCGACTGACGGCACCTGACTTCAGTGCGACCGCTGCACCGGCGCAGGCCATCCCAGTCAGGAGCAAATAGCGAGCGCCGAAACGACTCGAACCCGGGCTGCAACTACCGGAATAGGTCAGAAGCCCAGCGCTCTCCCGACTGAGCTACAGGGGCGGATTAAATGAAGCATTGAATGTGCCATGCGTTATGGAGCATAATCGAACCTTACCTAACCTTTATCATATCGCTCTGATGGAGCATTCTCGGGCCGGATGACACATGCCTAGTGCCTGTTTGCCTCTCCCAGGCAGGAGGCCTCGAGACAATACTTCGCCGATGGTTGGGGAGGGTAAAAAATGCGACCCCCTTAACTCGAAAACGAAAAAGGATAGAAGACGCGGAAAAATTGTTCAAGCTTTCAACATGTACATTCGAAGTTACACAGCCTATTTTAGGCTGAAGGGGTCAGATGATTGAGTCGCTAGAGCGTCATCAAAGGTCAGAAGATTTTTACAGTTTTTGGACTTGCGTCTTCGGAACAGCGGCCCGTGTATAGTTTCGTGTACTATGACAGGCTAGGAACTAATCGGAAATAAGGCAATCGATAAGCTGCATTTAAAAAGTTCAGTCTGATGGGTGTTTTCAAATTTAGCTCAGGTCGAGAGGATTAAGGGTCGCGAGGGTCATTGAAGGTTCAAAAATGTGTTTTCCGTAGGATTGTTTTTGCCTAGTAACTTTTATATAAAAATTGAGTAGAGCTATTATTTAACACCGATCGTATTTCCTCGGTGCTAGCGCTTGAAACATATACTGATTGGTGAGCGCTGTTGGAAGGTCACTTGGTTGTCCAAGAAGTTTGACCTCAGATCAAGGTATTTGGTGACCCAATAGGTCATAGTAAATATTTTGAATTTTTTTGGTGGTCCAAAATCCTTCCTGTCATCATGCTATCAGAAAGTATGGGTTGTGTTTCCATAACCAAGGGTTTTCGATTCCATAACGGTCAAACGGTTTTCCATTTGCCCTTTATTATGTAGATGTAGATAATCAATTTGGATCATGAAAAGCAGGTTAGAAAAACGCTAGTGGCCTTTCAGACATATCATTTGATTATGATTATTGACTGTGTTTAGCTGATTTTTGTGTTTTGTATTTAAAAGTGTTTATTGCTGAAGAAGCCGCAACGGCGAAATATTCAATATTTTTTGTCATTTTATCTCTTTTAATTAGTATGAGGTTACTGGTTATTACATTCCATTTAATCGAATGAACTCTAAACGCATACGTTTTTTAACGGCAAATTTTGTATAAATAGCTTGTCATGAGCTCAATTAATTTTTTCCATAACAATTGAATAGTTCAAAATCGTAGAAACGGAAGAACGGCGAAGCCGTTCTGAGTATCGAAGATTTTCACTGGGGCATCGCTCGGAAAAGTAGCTGGCCATGTGTTTGTCCGGATGTCTGTTTGTTTGTTTGTTTGTCCAGAAATTTGTTCTTTGCTCTCACGGCCAAACGGTTTGCAGCAACGCTCCAATTTTGTAAGGCTACTTGATTCTCACTCTAACTTAATTTTATTTTTTATTGTACCCTTGTGGAGTGCAAAATACACCCCTGGGGGTGTAAAATTCACCCTTTTGCACCCTCTTTTTCAACGGGCTCAAAAAGTGTCTTAAACTTTTAGGTTTAATCTGAA
>VOPJ01011147.1:0-13333 GCA_014673585.1 Semibalanus balanoides
ACGTTCAACATGGCCATGGCACTTACATAACACTTTCACTGTTATCGGAACTTCAGGAAGGACATCCTAACCATGCTGGGATCGAAAGTGAAGCCCAACAAGGTTGTTGATGTCCCTCCTGAACACGGCGCGGCGGTGGTCAAAGAATCGTTCTCTGACAGGGCGTATGCATTCCCCACGTATGTGGCTTGACAAAGGTTGCAGCTGACTTGGTAGAAACTGCGTGTCGGTGACGCACAATTTTTGAAATAAGTATGTAATTTTTTTGCTCGAAAATATTAGTTATGAATTTTGAGACTCAAGGTCATTTGGCTATCGTTATATCTATTAATTATGCCAAGTCTCAAACAAGGGTTAAACTTAATTTATGAAAGATATGGGTCATAAGTCGTAACATCACCATGCCTTGGCGTTTGGTCGAAGGCGGCGGGCCAATGTAGGTATGTTGTGCTTTGATGTGATCTGAGTGAATTATCCGGTGTGTGAGCGTGGTGTGTGTGTGTGCTGTTTCGGTGTCTGCAGGCAATATCTACTTCTGCTGGCTGTCAGTGAACTATCCGGTGTCTGAGCGTGGTGTTTGTGTGCTGTTTCGGTGTCTGCAGGCAACATCTACTTCTGCTGACTGTCAGTAAGCGTGTTGTGTGTGCTGTTTCGGTGTCTGCAGGTAACATCTACTTCTGCTGGCTGTCAGTGAATTATCCGGTGTGTGAGCGTGGTGTTTGTGTGCTGTTTCGGTGTCTGCAGGTAACATCTACTTCTGCTGGCTGTCGATGCACGAGTCAGTCATCTGGGCGATGGTGGGGCCGGTGTTGGTGCTGGTGACGGCCACCCTCGTCAGTCTGGTGCTGGCCATACGCGCCTCGCTCTCACTCAAGGACCACGTCGAGGGCTTCGGCAACCTCAGGTCAGTCATGGCAGGCAGCTCCAGCTCAGTGTATTGCCGCCACCGGCTGCACCTCACCGCTCCTGACCATAACAACTGCAGTGATGGGCTCCTGCCAAGAGGGATAACATGACGATTTCATTGTTATCAGCGTTGCCTCATATTATCGAGCGTACAAGAGGTCTTCCGTCAAGCAGGGGTAAAAACTACATATTAGCGGCCCGGCCCGACCGTGGCCATGTTTTTTTAGGCTTATCTCCTTGTAGTAAGATTACCCATGGCCATATGCAAATATATCAATTTAATATAACTGAAAATTTGCAAAAAACGAAATTTGAACAAAAAAGCGTAATGCCATCGTATTAGTTATGATATTCTGCCTTGTCAGGCTTTGGAGCATCGTACTCTGCAGTACACCCCGTCTGACCCCGTCTGACCCCGTCTGACACCGTCTGCCCCTGTCTGACCCCGTCTGACCCCGTCTGACCCCGTCTGACCCTGTCTGACCCCCGTCTGACCCTGTCTGACCCCGTCTGACCCTGTCTGACCCCTGTCTGCCCCCGCCAGGACTCTGCTATGGCTGGCGGTGGGCCTGTTGCCACTGATGGGCTCCGTCTGGGTGCTCGCTGTCCTCTCCGTCTCCGAGGAGATGGACGTGCTGAACTACCTGCTGGCCGCCTTCTCGCTGCTGCTCGGCCTCTACATCCTGCTCGGCTACTGCCTTCTGAACCGCCGTGTGCGCCAGGGCACCGCGCGTAGTCTATCACTCTGCTTCGGCAGCAAGGTCACTTATGACGAGAGCCTGGCGGGCACGCGCACCACCATGGCCTCACGCTCAGCGCTCTCCTACCACCACGATGACATCCTGCGCAGAAACGTGGGCATCTCAACAGCGTCAACGACGAGCCGATCCACCTGTAAGACGTCCAGCAGCCCGTACAGCATGGGCATCAACGCGCCGAGCACCACATCCAACAGCCAGCCGACGTCCAGCCTCAACGACCTGCGACACGGCAGCTCGCGGCGCAATAAGGCCAATACGAAGGGTGAGCAGACAGCAGGAGGCAGAGATTAGCAGTGCGGAGAGCACGCGCGGTACTTAAGAGTACAGTTGCGAAGGACGCGCGGTACTTGGCAGTACAGTTGCGGAAGACGAACTTTAGTACGAACTTTAGGGTACCAAATTGTCTTGTACACACTTTATATACAAATTGTGTCAGTACGGTCCTCGTTATGATAGATACTTTTTATATATATCAGATTATTCCTTCCTGTACTGTTAGTCAATGGGAGCTCTTAGACTTCTTATTTATATGACTTAAACGTCATCATTTTAAGACCGCTTCGTTTCTAAAAAGCACTTTAACTATTTGGTTGCCTATTTTAATTCTTGCGTTTTGCTACATAGTTTTGCGATTGTGAAACATCTAAATTAGTTTCTCTTTTACCATACATTTCCAACTACGTCAGCGGCTAAACTGGTGTTCTGTTTTTACCAAACGTGTGTGTTACTGCGGATCTGAGGAGACGACTGGTATAGTGGCCGTGCCGTGCTCTGACTGACGGCCGCTTCTGACGGCAGGTCGCCGCTCCCACCGTTCCCGGCGTGACTCTGACTCGGAGTCAGACGAGTCTGCGGCGCACCGCAGTCTGTCGCTGGCCTCCAGCCACAGCAGTGACGAGGATGACCTGGGTAACGGCGCGGCACCTCAGCTGAGAGTCGAGCAGCGGCCGCACACAGCTCACGGCGCACAGCGTGAGTAGAGGGACGGGGCGCCGGCGACGCCTCCGCCGGCGACCCTCAGCGGCCGGCGGACCCTCAGCTGGCGACCCTCAGCCGGCGACCCTCAGCCGGGACCCTCAGCTGGGGACCCTCAGCCGGGGACCCTCAGCCGGCTCAGGGCCGGGGACCCTCAGCTGGCGACCCTCAGCCGGCGACCCTCAGCCGGGGACCCTCAGCTGGCGACCCTCCGCCGGCGACCCTCAGCTGGCTGTGTGTGAATGCATGCATCGAAGGTCACGGCTATTGGTGATGGTCTTGTCTCAGCTTATGGATATGCAACTCTCGGGAAGTTTTACTAAAATGTTGTGCGGTTATTTTTCGTAACACGACTTCTGGCAGGTGTCAGCTATATCGTGCAATTATGTACTAACAGCTCGGTGATGGATATGTCACGCCTTGACTTGAATGATGGGAAATGTTCGGTGCCAGGTGAAGGTTCTAGCATGTGTAGTCAGTTCTCATAACCGATACCATTTAAACAGTGTGTGGATCTTGTTTGACTCCAGTGCTGGTAGCCGGGTATGAGGACCCACCTGGCCTATCTAACACCCCACCTGGCCTATCTAACACCCCACTACCGACCCCCGCCGGTGACGGTGCTGACTGCAGGCGTGTCTTACGAGCGCGGCTCTCCGCCTCCGCCGGCCCCCGATGACGAGCACATCTACCAGGAGGCGCTGGGGCTGACAGAGCAGATGGACATCCTGTCGCCGGGCTCCTCGGCTGCCTACTGCGCCCCCTGGAGCGAGCGCACGCCTACCGAATACCCCGGCTACCCACGCTACACCTTAGGTAGCTGGTGCTGACCGCTCGGCTGGGAGTGGCCGCTCGGCTGGGAGTGGCCGCTCGAAGCCATGCTGCACGGCAGAGAGCAAAGAATGACGAAAACGCGGGCAGAATAACGCACACCTGCATGCGCTTTGCACGAGCTGTTGGCCAATTTCTGGCGAACATTTGGTTTGATATATTTGTACTACATAGTTTTGTGGCAGTGCGTGTACTTTCATGTGTCGACCTGCGTGGCTGCATTTTCTGATGCTTGTGTCGTTGCTGCCGCTATGTCTTCTCGGGATTTTATTTATAGTGTCTTTGTATCGCATTTATTCAATGGATTTTATTGTATCATTTATGTTTCTTATTTGTATTGAACACTATTTATGTTTCTTGTTTGTGTTGACACTATTGTATCATTTATGTTTGTTTTGTTTTTTATTAATCATTTATTTCATTGCATTTTAAAACGTCTGGACATATGGTGTTGGAAGTGTTCTGATCAGTGGATAATTTGTCTCTACAACATGGCAGCATGTGCTTTGATGTTGTGTCAGTTTGTTTATTTTGTTGTCTTAACCCTATTCCGGGACGGATAAAAAGTATACGAATCGGTCGGGGGTCGGTTATTCGTGCCCCCCCCCTCAGATCTCGGCTCCCATAAGAGTTACGTTGGTATGAAATTTGCTGGGTGAGTAGGGTCTACAAATGACTTTTTTAGCCAAATTTAAATGACCCTGGGCCAATATCTTCAAGGTCAAATGACGTCATTAAAGGTGATATTTGCCAAAAGATTAAGCCTTTCAGAAAACCTTGCCATTACCTCGGAAGCTATGGCAGCTAGGAAGAATCCGAAAAAAAAATAGAAAGTCATTTAAATTCTCTTTTGACGACCTGCGTGGACTGCCCCATGACGGAAGACTGTCCCGTGACCCGAAACCGCCCCGAAACTTCTTCTAAAAGGGACCCACTAGTCCTGTGTCAAAGTTACTTAGAGCTACTTACAATAAATTAGCAGTTACTCGAAGTTACTACTACCGCTGAAGCTTCAGAGAAATGTAACCCTGTCTTTTAAAAGAGGCCCAATAGTCCTGTGTCGAAACTACTTAACGTAGCGAGCTTATTCTCCAGCCAAACGCATTTTTCGATCTGCTCTACAAATCTGTTATCTCAGCTCAAAACCCCATGTTCAAGGTTCCTTTATATAACTATTCCTTTTAAAGTGCCTGACTTGGAAGTGTAACTATTTTATGTTCTGTTCCTTCTGCGTTGGTTTGTTTGGTTCCACCAATTTGCCTCGTCTCTTGTCTGGAACATGCTAGTTTCGACAATATTTCACTCGTGGCAACTGCACATCTCATTGGGAAACGTGATCATGCATGGTGCCACATTCGCAGAGTGTTTGTGTGAATGTTGTGTTATCACTTTATGGGTGCAATCATTGTAAATATAAGGATTTGACTGTCAAATTTCCTAAATTAAAAACGGAACAGGTTCTGTTTGTAGACGACTAAACTTTATCTTTGCAGAGTTTATTATACCTACTGTGCATTATGGCGATATGTTTGACTGCGATGCTGCTGAATGCTATGGTGGCTGCTATCGAGTCAGTATTGCCGTCTGCGTCTGACCCCGACTGACCCGCTGTCCGGCAGTGGGTATGGCTGGTCCGCCGGCTGGTCCTCTCCTGGATGTCCCACGGGATGGCTGACCGGCTGTCCAACACCACTGCCTCGGACACGGAGCTGGCTGGACCAGCTCTGGGAGCAGGGCGGCCCGGCAGCCGCGCCAGTCAGCGGCGAGACGCCGCCTCCCCGGGTCTGGCCGGCCTGCCGCCGCCGGCGTACCAGCGTGAGCCTCTCGCTGGCCAGCAGAGGGAGCTGCCTGGTCTGCCGGGGAGGGAGCTGCAGCGGGTCGGACCGCCGGCCGGCCTCCGACGGGACCCGCACCGCGGCCCGCCCCCCGTCATAGGTGAGCAGATGAGCACGGCCAGCACCTGGTAATACCCCACTGTAGGCCGGCCTCCGACGAGACCCGCACCGCGGCCCGCCTCCAGTCATAGGTGAGTAGATTCGCACGGCCAGCACCTGGTAATACCCCGCTGTAGGCCGGCCTCCGACGGGACCCGCACCGCGGCCCGCCTCCAGTCATAGGTGAGCAGATGAGCACGGCCAGCCACCTGGTAATACCCCACTGTAGGCCGGCCATCCGACGGACCCGCACGCCGCGGGCCCGCTCCCGTCAAAGGTGAGCAGAATGAGGCACGGCCAGGCACCTGGTAATACCCCACTGTAGGCCGGCCTCCGTACGGGACCGGCACGGCGGCGGCCCGCTCCCCAGTCATGGTGAGCAGATGAGGCACTCTGGCCAGCAATCTGGTATATCCACTGTAGGCCGGCCTCCGACGGAACCCGCAGCCGCGGCCCGCCTCCCGTCATAGCGTGAGCAGATGAGCACGGCCATCACCTGGTATACCCACAGCTGTAGGCCCGGCCTCGACGGGACGCACCGCGGCCGCCTCCCGTCAACAGGTGAGCAGATGAGCAGCTCTCGGGGCGCGGCCAGCACCTGGTAATACCCCACTGTAGGCCGGCCTCCGACGGGACCCGCACCGCGGCCCGCCTCCCGTCATAGGTGAGTAGATCAGCACGGCCAGCACCTGGTAATACCCCACTGTATCTGGCGTATCCTGTGAGAAAAGTAGACGGTATGATGGTTATCTGGAACGTCAGGACGAGGATGCTGACGTTACGCCTCCGTCACTCTTGTTCTTGTTCTTGTTCTTGTTCTTGTTGGGTTAGGGCGCGACCTCCGTCACGAAAACTCGTCATGCGTCGCACGTGCGACACACCTTCAGGACGGAGACCTCTCGAGACTGTCGGCGTCCTCGGACAAAAACCTCATCTACGGGTAGGAACGATCGTTGACCCAGTCGTATGGTTCTCATCGGGCATATGTTGCATTTATGACCGTGATCGACTTCTCAACAAAACCTGGTGCACTGCAGCAGCTTTTGGTTTGGGTGCGAGTCTCAGTCTTGACAAAGAGCGTGCCGTTTGCTGTGATTTCGATCTAAAGAGAGGCCCAAGCCGCTGATGCCTTTCAGTTGTTTGGTTGGCCAAAACATGTTGATTTTGTGGAATGAAATGTTGTTTGTCCGTGGACTTAATCACCAGAAACGAGCTAGAGGAATCCAGATACTGTTCAAAAAAAACCAGAGTCGTGGTCAAGGGCGAGCCAAGGTCAGTGTTCCGTGCGTGGTCAGAAGACGAGCGAGGGTTATTACCAGGAACGGAGGTCCTGAGGACGAGCGAGGGTCAGTACCAGGAACAGGAGGCCTGGGACGAGCGAAGGGTTAGTACCAGGAACGGAGGCCTGGGACGAGCGAGGGTCAGTACCGGGAACAGAGGTCTGGGACGAGGCGAGCGGTCAGTAGCGGGACGAGACCTGGGAGCGAGCGAGGGTCAGTAAGTACCAGGAAGCGGAGGCCTGGGACGAGCAAGGGTCAGTACCGGCACAGAGGCGCTGGGACGAGCGAGGGTCAGTACCAGGACGGAGGGCCTGGGACGAGGGCGAGGGTGCAGTCAGGAACGGAGGCCTGGGAGAGCGAGGGTCAGTACGCCAGGAAGCGGAGGCCTGGGACGAGCGAGGTCAGTACGGCGAGGAACGGAGGCCTGGGATGAAGCGAAGGGTCAGTACCGGGAACAGAGGCCCTGGGACGAGCGAGGGTCAGTACCGGAACGGAGGCCTGGGAGCGAGAGAGGGTCAACGTAAACGCAGGGAACAGAGGCCTGGGACGAGCGAGGGTCAGTACCGGGAACAGAGGCCTGGGACGAGCGAGGGTCAGTACCGGGAACAGAGGCCTGGGACGAGCGAGGGTCAGTGGCCGTGGATTCGGAGTCTATAGGATGATAAGGAGGAGTCGGTCAGGTTCGAGTCGAAGTCGGTATCCGCGAAGTCCTTCCGGCGCTTTGTCCACCATTGTGCAGGGAAAAGGCAAGCAACGGAGTCGAAAACGAAAAACGCTATGGGGAATGAAAAGACCTAGCGCAAAGAAAACTACGCAACGACGACGATGGAAAAGCAAGCGAAAGGCGTGCAAATCGACCTGGCTTGTAGCGACGGGTGTGCGCGTAGACGGAGTCTGTGCAACATGTTGGTGACGTATCTCCATTTTCCATCAAGTTTACTTGTTGGAATAACAATCATACTTTTGTGAAGCAAAGTTAATGTATGATGTCAGTCCGTTTGTCGCTGTTAGTGACGGTTACCGTGCTATGTTTGGATGACGGTTGTGGCTGTGTTAGTGACTGTTGTGGCTGTGTTAGTGACGGTAACTGTGGCTGTGCTACTGACGATTGTGACTGTGTTAGTGACTTGGGGTTGCACTTAGTTGCTTAAGGTTAAGTTAAAGGGGTTGCACTTAATTGTTAAGTTAAAGGGGTTGCACTTAGTTGTCTGTGTTTGAGTGACGGTTGTGGCTGTGTTATTGTGTTAGTGACAGTTGTGACTGTGCTAGTGACTGTGTTAGTGACGGTTGTGACTGTTGCTGCGCAGATGAGAGTCCAGAGGCGCTGCCGGAGCCGGCGGTGGACGCGTACACTGGCAGCCGGCTGGCAGACGTCCAGCTGTCCAACTCCCGCCTACCGCCAGTCCCGCTGGATGTCAACGATGACTCCGAGTAAGACAAACACCATAACACGAACGCTTGCTGCTGCTTTGCTGCTGTCATTAGCTTTACTAAACTGGTCCACCGCGCTGCTGTTTGCGGACTTCGTACATCATGTGACGAAGCCGGCATTGCTTTTTGTGTGATAGAAGTATGCGAAGATTTCCTCCTATCCTAGCAGCTACCGATCCTTTGGCCCGACTTCGGTCATCGTTCTTTCCTGAGACGCTTGTATGTACATTTTACACTCGTCTTGTATCATCAACTATCATGATACTTGCCGTGTGATAGTAGTTGCCTAATACTTGTCTTGATAATTACATGCTCGTCTTGAGTGATATTTCATTGAAGTCACCTCTGTGTCAGTGAGGCTGACACCAACCATTTCGGGCTGTTGCATTTGTTTTCCACGTCCCGCAGCACTTGGCTTAGCTCCATCCACGCTGTTCCCAGTCCAACAATCGTGTATGTGCACCTGTCAAAGCACTCCCACCAGCACCGCCGGCGACCGGCACGGACCCAAAGCCACCCCGCCAGCCTGCTATACGACTACGGAAACTCTGTGGAATACATACCTAATGCAAAAAACTGCGCACACAAGGCATTTCGTTATTTAAACATTCCGAGGACCTCAAGTATGCGGAACCTTTTCCATAGGTTGGTTGCATTGCATATGAACGAATATTTGTATGTATAAGTAAATTCCATAAAGTCAAAAACTAAAAATGTCAATATAGTAAATTTTCACATCCTATAGCAAGTGGTGGCTGGCTTGGTTGGCCCTGCGTCGGCCGTGGGCCGGCAACCTGGTTTTTACACCTTGTACTGGTGTTCCGCCTGCTACCTGTCACTCTGCTCCAAGCTCCCTCTGTACTGCGCGTCCGCACTGTGGCCATGCTCTGCTCCACTCACACACGCCACGCGCTAACACCGTCTTGGATGGTTGTTTCAGGCTTGCAACATCAGGCGCGCCCAGCCCTACGTTTAGCGCGCGGTCCGTGCAGAGGGTCTGCGTGACCCGACTGCCTGCCTGCAGGTGAGATCTGCGCCGCAGGGGGCGCCCTGCTTACAGTGGACGGTGGTGGCTACAGGGCTGCTTTGCTTGCGAGGCTGCTGGCTGGTGCGTGGATTGAGTTGGGGTGGGGGGTGGCAGTGAACTCCTGTAGATTATGGCGGGTTCGCGAATGGCTAGGTGCAAACTGCGAATAACATGATCAGACAGATTCATCACAAACAAAGCCGTCCCCAGAGACTCTAAGAGCAATGCAGTGTAATCAGTACGATGGCTGGCATTATGAACGCGTGTATGTACCATGTATGACTCAAGTGCTGATTTGTGTCTAGCACAGCTCACAGACGTAACAATGTAACATTGCTTCTTAAAGACCCACTGAATCATCATGCTGTATATCATGTCATAGTACTCCACCGAGTCAACTCGACCGTTTGTTGCAGGAATGAGCGATGTCATGTCACAGCCCCGCACTGAGATTCGACTCGGCTGTTTGTTGCAGGAATGAGAGTCTGAACGAGAGTCTAGAGAGTGTCGTATGAGCGGCGGCGGCGTCACCGGGACGTGTCGTGTCCACCGCTCTCTGATCTCAGCTGGCGTCGGCTCTACCCTCGCCGGGCCTTCTCCGGTCTCTGGGCACACTGAGAGGACCGCTCTCCTTCCATGACATCGAGCCGAGCCGCTCCCCGGCATTATAACAGGGAAAATGGCAACACTTCAGACATGTGTTTTTAGTATTGGGGTATTTGTGTTGGCGCGAAATAGCTCCCGCTCCGAACCGTTTTCCTCCGGCCGACTGGGTGTCCGAAGTGCCGTGTCCCGACTACGTCAGCCTGGTCTGTGGTGGCCACGTCAGCCCGGATCTGGTGGCCGTCCGCCAAAGGTCACGTGGCGTCCGGTCAGCCGTCCTCCGTCTCTACTGGCCGCCTGAATGGCGTCTTCCACCTCTACTGGCCGCCTGAATGGCTTGGGGCCTCCTCGTAGTTTCACCCTGTAGAAGTACTTAAAGCCCATGGGCGTCGTGTGGTCGGTGTTTCACCGTGTCCCACTTGATCCCTTCTATTTTATCCCGTTGCTGCGCATTGGGCCGAACGGGCCGAGACGACCTTATCCTAACAGTATCAAGCAAAAAACACATTCCCTGTTTTGTTTTTGTTTTCATGACGCGAATTCCAAGATGTCCGATATTCGTGTCCGACTCACCGTTTGATATTCGTTGGGTTTCGTCGGTTTGATTTCTGTGCGTGGCTGCGCACAGTATTGCTGTGACTGATACCGTATCGTCACGTCATGTGACGAGCCACACTGGCGACACCACATTCCGCTGTGACTGTGACTCGCGCGGGTCTCGCGGTTGGCGAGCTGCTCCGTATCAGCCGTGCTTCGTTCGTTTGTCGCTCGTCGTTCGATGCTGCTCTCCCCGCCAAGCCGAGCGCTGCTGCCAAGCCATGGCAATCTGCGGCAGACTGGTCAGCTCTATGCAGTCATTGCAATATGCGTTCATTCCATATGTGTGCGTGTGTGTCAGTGTGTGCCGATATTGAGTAGCTATGTAAGTAGAGCAGCTGCCAGCTGCCTGCCCGGTGTCTTCGCTCAGTCATCGCCAGCTGCCCGTACAGTGCACTTCTTGACCAACGTGCAGGCGCAGCTGTGTTGTAATGTGAATCGCGACGTTTATTTGCTCATGTGTCACCTAACCGCTGCGATACTAGGTGAACCGTGTTCAATTGCATATCATTTCATCTATGTGATCGAGTACATTCCTGTTGTAAATACTGCCCGTCGTGTCGCGCTGGTTTATTTGTGTAAATACCGTAGGTGAGAGTGGGAAGAAAAGGGACACAGGGAATAGGGACATGTATGTACATAGTGTACATGTGGACAACGACAGGACACTTCAAATGCTCTACAAATATGTTATATGTGAGGCAGAGTTGCGAACTATTAATGTTCCTTTGCCGGTGCAGAGTTACGCTCTGTGCGAAGTCAGTGCCGAAAAACAACTGAGGATTTATCTGATCCACGGAGCCCCACGGAGCATCTAGGTTGATTGCTGTTTGTATTAATTTGATTTTTAATTCACGCGTTTTTCAGTGAGCGTGACGAATGTAAAACATTGAAATATATCCCCGGAGTCCCAAAATATCGAAACCAAAATACATTTATAAACTGCGTTTTGTATGCATTCAACTTCACTGTATCACTGCTAATGTACACAAATGACTTAGTGTGGAAGTCGCAACGCTTTTGCTGACATAATGTAAATTATCGAACCTTGATATATATGCCTCCTGTGAGTATGATATTATCTACATCAAAGACTTGTTTCTATTCAAGTCGCCAGAATCGTCTGAAAAGGTAATACCTATTCTCTTTAACTCTATAGCTCAATGATGTCATTATCTTTAAAAAGAATAAAAGAACAAATATCTCCATCTTTTTAACAGCACTTACCTCATATTTTTACCACAGGGTCGTATTTTTTGCAACTTTCAGAAAGGTGAAACATTTATTTTAACGTGTTTCCATTCTCCCACACTTCTGTCCATATTCTCCTGCAGGTGTCCCAACTCTTCTGTAAACCGTGGTCCTAAATTTGTAAACCTGCAAAATGTTGATTTCAACAATTAATTTAAATATTTCAACCTACCACACATTGCAAACGCTGTGGTGATTTAATACGAAGAAACGTTTAACCAATCTATTGGTGCCACAGCGATTTAGTTCCTGCTTATAATTTGGGAGCAATTTTCTCTATAAGTCGAACTGCTCGCCAAAGTGTCCCAATTCTTCTCACTCTCTCCTATATTGCCGTGATTGATACAGTGTCTGGTAATGCAAATGTGTATCGTTAACGCTCTTGTATCAGATGCAGGCTTTGCAGTGCGCGAAAGTATTGTATTCGTTTTGTTCAGATTACATGCCGGTTAGCCTGTGTTGAATGCTGATAAGTGTATTGTTGCCAGAAATGTTGTTCTTGTATCGTGAAATAAATACCTACTGTCTGCTTCTAAGCTTTTTACCGCCAATAACATAACCACGAATAACCGAGGGATCTACGGTATCCCCGGAGGCCTCTAGAGGGGCGGGCAGAGGGCTCCGCCTAGGTCTATTAGCTTTGTACGAGTTCTGCTTAAACAGGGGCGGATACAGCCGCTCGGTTGGGGGGCAACTTTCTGCACTGGCGGATCCAGACTCTCTCCGTGGGGGCATCTTTTTTAGGCATAAAAGTACCCTCATTTTTTATCCGTGGATTTGGGTTTATCATCTTATTTTGGCGTTCGAGATTTTAAAAAAAAAATGGGGAAAATCACTTTTTTTCGAAGAATAAAAAATACGACAGCACCTGCCTTCGTCAGCGCAGCGGGTCCCCAGGTCCTGGCGGAGACCACACGCGCCGCCAGCCTGATGGTCTGGGACGAGGTGGCTGGCATGGCGCCATCACACGCGCTGGACGCTGTCCACCGACTGCTGCGCGGTGAACGCGGTGCCGTCTGGCGGCTGTCCGGTGCTGAGTTCGGCGGCGACTTCCGGCAGATCCCACTGGTCGTCCGCAGCGGCGCCGGTTTGGAGGCTGTCCGGTGCTGAGTTCGGCGGCGACTTCCAGGCAGATCCCACTGGTCGTCCGCAGCGCCGCCATTGATCGGCATCCAGCGTGCAGCACAGCTCGCTGTGGGCGCACGTGCGTACCATGTCCCTGGAGAGGAACATGCGGGCGGATGCTGGCGAGCGCCACTTCTGCGAGTGGCTGCTGGCACTGGGAGACGGCCGCCTGCCGCCTGTGGCCGGCGGCCGCGATGAGCACGCCATCGATCGCTGCCAGATAGAGTCGTCGAGCACGGAGAGCTGGTGGACGCCGTCTTCCCGGAGGAGGCGCTGCAGGCCGCAGCCGACCGGCTCAGCGACCGGGCCATCCTCTGTCCACGCAACGACGAGTCACTGGCCGTCAACGACACGGAGTGCTGGACCGCCTGCCCGCCCGGTGACGTGTATCGACAGCGTCGCGATATGGCCGACGAGGCGGATGATTGTAGAGTTAGCCGAGTGCGGTGCCGCTCTGAGTTTCTCATTCCATCACGCCGTCTGGCATGCCACCGCACCGGCTAGCTCGAGTTTCTCCACTCCATCACGCCGTCCGGCATGCCACTGCACCAGGCTAGCTCGAGTTTCTTCCACTCCATCACGCCGTCCGGCATGCCACCGCACCGGCTAGCT
>VOPJ01011148.1:0-13333 GCA_014673585.1 Semibalanus balanoides
AACAGTTCACCATTAACCTTTCTCAAAGTGCCTTGACGAAACAAACACGATAGGGTTAAAATTATTGCTTTATCTTTATCATGTAAAAAGTTATTAGTGAAAATAAATTTTGGTCAAAAATAACCTTTTTGGCCTTTGATGACCTCTGGAGCCTAAACTATTGACCTGAACTAAAGTTTATGTTTTTGATGGCGACTGCACTTTCAAATCCCTGGGCGGGCCGCTGAAACAGTCGACCGGCCCCCATATAACAACCCTCGGAACAGGGTGAGAGTTCCAGCCACCATGATCCCTAAGAGGATACAGTGCCTGTTCCACAAACCAAACCATCGCAGTTCAGTGGTGGTTGTTTGCCCAAAAATGACAACTTGCAGTGACTCACTCGTAGATGTTCATTCATGTAGTTAAGTGGCTTCGGAAAACATACAGGATTTCCATGATATTGCCAATTTGTTGCGATCGTTACACGCGCCGTCTCATAGGACGTCATCAGCGGCCGCAAAAGTGTTCAAGTTGTTCAAGTTAAGCTCCGCCTTTTTGGCCGCGGGAGCTTCAATGGGTCTGCGACGGCCGCAGACCCATTGAACAGGCCTCTGGGCCTTTGACCTCACCCGGTGTGGCAGTGCGGGGCGGACCGTGTCCACTGTCAAGGCAACTCGGGCACGTAAAAATTTCGCTTCTGAATCCTTTCGGCTACCAGAAATTACCAGATTGGATGGTGGAGGCGAGGGCCTGCGCAACAAGCTCTGCTTAGCGTGTGCCCTGACCTCGGAAATCTGTATATTCAAAAGGTTCAAAGTTTAAACTAAACGCATATAAAACATATTTTAAAAAACTTTGTCAAAACTTAAGCATGTTAAAATTGATTCATACATAATGCTTTCCTTTTATTTTTATATTTGTTTTAATTACCGAGCGGACGCGGTGCCTTCCGTCAGCTAGGGGGGGGGAATCTACGTATGAGCGCCCTGACCGTAGCCATGGCCTTTCAGAAGCTATTTCTTCGTTGGCTACTCGGTGGATGAGGCTGGAAATTAGCGCACGCAATTTTTCATGTCGTACACAAACAGTGTTCAATCTCGGAAATTCTGCGTTCTCGTGTTGTAGATCAGGATGGCTAGCCAGATGCAGGGGCTAACAGTTCCGAGGACTCTCGTCAGTCTGACAGGCGAGTTTCGTCCTTCTGCACTGACAAGTGGGAAAGTTTCCAGGCGGCTAGTCCCGTCCGCATCAACGAGCTCTTAGTCTGCGTTTTCTCCCGTTATCGTCCACTTTCTGCCGACTCGCCAGGCGAAATGACGCGGAAGTTGCCATTTATGGGTATTTTATTCATTTTGCGAGACCCCAGAGCTCGTTCGCTGCCAAGACGCAGCGCAGGAATGCACTGCCAACAGCGCACGAACAGTTCGAAATAGGTCGACGGCAATAGTCGCTGTATCTCAATGTCATGTTGCATAAAAATAAAAAATGCAGCTGACATTATGAACATGCGAATTTTGTTGTGACCAAATGATTGACAAATATTTATGTTGAGGTAAGATATGACATATTCATATTCCATCCAATGTTGAAAACGTATTTTTTTTAATATTACCATTTGCACCATTTGTCGTGTCGTCATCTAACATTGCAATTTTTTGACACCTCACATTTTGTAGACTCCACAAGGTTCACAAGGTTCACTTGCTTAAACTTGGGGTCACACGGCAAAAGGTGGGAACATTAATTCCTCTTCGGAGAGTCTAGTTTTAACGAAACCAAAAGGTAGCGTCTGACTAATCACTAAGGGAATCTGGACTCCTGAAGTCACCATGCTGACTTCTTCCTGGTTGTCTGACCCCAAGTTAGCGGATTCGGTGACTCCTTTAGGCAAAAAATAAAAAAAAATGTCGTGTCACCTTAGCAGGCATCGGATTCCCTTTCACATTCACAAGAGCCATGAAACATTCTTTCCGAGAATTAGGCTTCCCTATGAATCCCTATGGTATGGTGTCGCCAGTGGCGTATCTATAAATCCGCCAAGGGGGGGGGGGCAAGTCGTCAAGGGGCGCCAAACCCACACATGAGGGCGCCGTCAGCGAAAAATGTTGCTGAGCGGAGGGTAGGCTCCGATAAATTTACGAAGGCGCCCTCCCAGTTACCACATACGTCCAATGGCCCCATCCGATGTACCTCTGAAGGCGCTCTCCCAAATATCTCCGAAGGCACCCTACGATACATCTCCGAGGGCGCACTTCTAATATTAGTCGAGAGACACCTCTATGGAGACCAGAGGCGCCCCCCGACTCCACACTATGTAGGTATGTAGGGAGGGCGCCTCCGGGCTCGGAGATATGTATTCTTGAAGGTGCTTTGGACTATCTTGAGAAGGCGCCTTCAGAGGTTAATCGTATCGGGTGGGCTTGGAGGGTATGTGAAAGGCGTCTTTCGAGTGTATCGGAAGGCCCGTATCAACCCCTTCTCGATTGTATCGGAGAACACCCTCCGAAAGTGTATCGAGGACGCCTGTTGAAGTTGTGGAAGGGCGCCATCGGAGGGCGCCTTTGGAGCCTGCAGAGTGTATAATTTTGGGAGAGCGTTTTCAAAGGTGCATGGCGGGGGGAGCTTTGGGATGTATGTAGGAGGACGCCTTCATATTTGTATCGGATGGCACCTTGGTATGTATATGAGAGGGCGCCTTTAGAGGTATGTTTGAGGGCGCCTTCAGCAATTTATCAAAGGGCGCCTTTGAAAGCATGTGGGAAAGCGTAAGAGGCGTACTGGAGGTCTCCTTTGGAGCTATGTGGGAGGGCGCCTCTGGAAGCATTTGGGAGGGCGCTTTGAAGGTATGTGGGAGCCGGGAGGGCGCCTTCAGGTGTACCGGAGCGCGCCTTACATTCAGTGAAACGCAGTTCATATTCAGCCGGAGCGCGCCCCACATTCAGCGATGGGGGCCTTCGGCGCCCTTCGCTGAATGTGTGGTGCATTTCATGAACCGGAGGCGCTTCGGCGCCTTCGGCGCCCAAGGGGGGGGCATGGTGTGGTGGCCCCCTAAATACGCCTCTGGCTGTCGCGACACCTTTATGAGTATCATACTCTCTTAAAAAGAGTCATGACACCTATGCAAGTAACATAATCCCCTATGACTCCCTATGGTATGGTGTCGCGACACCTTTCCGGTATCATACTCTCTTGCACAAAGTTCATGATGCCTTTGCGAGCATCAGACTTCCATATAATAATGCCCTTTGCTTTGGTCATTGGTGACACACTAAATAGACGCCTTCGCGCATAGGCGTAGGAACGCGGGGGGCCGTGGGGGCCATGGCCCACTCACTTTTGGTCCATTTTGGTATGCTAAAATCAACAATTTTACTTTGTTATAAAAATTAAAAAGCGCAAAAGATCCGCGAAGACGAAAGGAGCTCAAAAACGCATAGAAACTTATGTAGGGGCATCGAGTTGCCCTCAAGACGAGATTGAAGTTTCGCTGGCCCCCTCACTTTTTGTCACGTTCCTACGCTTCTGCCTTCGCGGGCATACATTGCTCCTACTTAGCAGGCTAACAATATGCATCTTTAGTTGTCGACCAACAGCTAAAGCTTGTGGCTCGGTTGTCCTGACCAAATATGAAAATAAGTGGCTGTTAACACGCGCACTGGAGAGGGGTATGCCACTAACACGCCCTGGAGGGGGGGGGGCACTTTAGTGCCCCCCGTGAGATCTCAGAAAGTATGAAAGCTAGAACGTTCAAACTTACACAGTAGGTAGACGCTGCAACGATCTACATTCTCTGAAATTTTAGTGATCTTAGATCAATATCTTAAAGGTCAAGCGAGGTCATAAATGTCAAATCGGGCCAAATGTCACCTATTTGGGAATTTGACCTCTGTGACGTCACAGGTCAACTGCAATGTGTCAGAAGTTCTGTTTGGGGATGATCATCGACACTGGCTACCAAATGGCGTTTGAATCGTCCCGATCTGACTGTTTGTTCCGAAGATATCGCTTCGGCGACCTCGATTCTGACCGCCATTTTGGAATTCAAATCCATATAACTCAAAAATTCACCAACCGATTTCGATTTTTTTAACGTCAAACGACCCGCTATTGTGTTGCCGTAAATGTCGCTCAAACACTACCGCCCTGCGCCGCTTCGTTTACGAGATATTCACGAAAAACATGTGGGGGGGGGCCACAAAAGTGCCCCCCTCCAGTGCGCGTGTTAAAGCTCACCTACTGGGAATATTAATTAAAAACCCTCCCCACTGATTTCTGGAACTACAAGACCGATCTTAAAAAATTGAAATAGCATTCGATATCCTTGCAAATTTGTTGAGGGAAACCAAATATTGTTAAAGGGACTGTCCCACCTTAACATAAGATTTGAGTTGAGATAGCCATTTTGCGTGCTTGGCATTGAATTACTGTATGGTATAATTATAACAAACCACTGAAGGTCGATCAGATGAGGAAAATTCGAGTTTGGTTTTGACATCGTAACATCACCCAGTACCCAATGGTTATTTGAATGGTAGCCCTGAGCGATTGTTGTAGTCTCTCTTTACTAATGTTGATTACAGTCGACTTGTTTACCTTTGCCATACATTAGCCATACACTACTCACTCATGGCAGCGAAAGGTTTTCTCTTATTCCCAAAAAATTCCTTTCATATGACTCGATCAGCCCAATATTAAAGCTGTTTTTTATGGAAATGAGCACTGTTTGTGAGGAAAACAATTCAATCGTGTTCGGGCCAGCATTCACTTCAATTTGCACCCAAACAGAACGACGTACATTTGACAACATTTTTTAAGGTGGGAGTGTCCCTTTTTAACCGAAGGCCACCGATGACGTCACAAGTCACTGTCAAAGACAAAATGTCTGACCGTGTCATTCTAAAGTCCGACGGATAGGAATTGTCGCGCAAAAATGTTGATATCTAACGCATAAGCATTATTATAATCCAGTACTGAAATTATAGTCTGGTAGACAGTTATCAAGTACCCATTTTAAAGCTGTTTGATAACCTTGCCCTTGGGTCAGTTTTCAAGGTCATCCAAGGTCAGGGAGGCCAAACTCAGATTACGGTCATTAGAAGTTGCTAATACATGTGTTATTTTTATTCTTCTTACTAGAACGCGAAAAAGTGCTTAGAACATTATTTTTTTCCATATAAGTAAAAAATAAGAAATACAAATAAGGCAATTTTTATTGCGTGGCAAAATGGGCAATGCTGTAGAAGTGGTCGAAATTTTGTTTTGAAAGGACGTAAATCGGTCATTTGTGAATGATATCAACTTTAAACTTGCTACACGTATTAATTGGACTCGTTTCAAATATATACATTCCGGTTTTATATTTTTTGAAAAATTTGTAAAAACAAAACAAAAAATATTTGGATTTTTAAAAATTTTGAATTTGAGTAAATTTGGGAAATCCTAGATATCAGGTTGATAGCCGAGTCTGTTATCTGTCATTTGGTGTATACAAAAATAAGTTATCTTAAAAAGCGTACTTTTGACAGCGTTTTCCGCAATTCCTTATTTTGCAGCAAAAATCGTTGAATATGACGTCGCTCTGACGTCATTTCCGGTTGACCTGTCAAAGCTGTACCTTTTTGCTTCAGTCAACATGTGTATAATTAGTGTGAGAAGAGGTATTAAAAGTTTGGTGACGATATCGCAGGTGATCCAAGACATTGCCTTCCCTGAGCATCATATGTACCTATTACCTAATAGCAGCTTGCAAAGTGTTAATGCATCATGATTATGGGTATGCCTAGATATTATATTGTTTTGAATCTTCACTAGATTTTGACGTTTTTGAACTGTTGCGATTGTGCAGCACAGGCTAGTTCTTGAACACAATTCATGCAAATTGTCTGAAGTCTTACATCAAAATAGCCCTATCAAATATGGTGTGTAAATGTAATACATTTAATATTGCTTCTCGTGTCATTGGAGTAGCTCGTACAAAATGCACGCATGATTGGAAATTGTATATTTAGAGTGGAATCAAATTGGAATAAATTAAATCAGAATCAGAATCAAGTCTTTTAGGAGCTCTGGAATCGGATTCGGAATCGATTTTGCTAAATCGGAATCAAGCACAGGTCTGGTGCCTTCATAGAATGATTGGATTGGTGATTCGGTGAGTATAGCTCCATCAAGGTGCAGTAATGCAGTATGTATCTAGCTTGTAAGCAAATAACATAAGGAAAACATACATTAACAAGTCTGATTCTTACTTCTGTTTTCTTGTAAAATACTTCCCTCATTTCCGTTATATTTCTCTAGAATCAATCAAGTTATCATTTCCATTGAAAACATATATGAAACACGTGGTCTGTGCAAGTGATAACTGCAAATCAGTTTCATGATCAATAATTTATCAGGTCAGCAAGAACAGAGGTAGATACTTTATACTTACCTCAAAATCATTGCGCTCAATTCATGCATGCAACATCCTCTAAACACAAACACTACGGAGACGCATATATTTCAATGGCTTGGTTTGTTTTGTATTCAAGTTGCCACCGCCAGAATCGTCTAAAACTCTAAGGGTTTATTTACAGCTCTCTATAGCTAAATATGACGTGATCAGCCTAAAAATGAAATTATGTTAAGTTTTCGAGAGCAAAAATATCACCATCGTTTTCAGCAGAACGTATTTAAAATATTCAACTGCAACCGGCGTATAGTTGACAATTTTCAGAAAGGTGAAACATTCCCTTTACAAATAGAAAGCTTAGTGTCATTTTCACACAAAAGCGATGTTTGAACAGTTTTATTGCTCGTTTTAGTGGCCTCGAGACCTGCGTTAATAGAAAACAAGGTTTGTTTCACGGAACAAAATCACTATTGCACGGTGTTATGAGAAGTGGCAAACCACACATCTTAGTTCTCATAACTCACAACGGCACGATCCTTTGATTACCGGAATCAGTTTCTTCCATTAGAGCTCAAGACCATAACGACCCAAGTCCGGCAAACTTTAGCAATGAGCTTCATTCCTCCCACGCTGCCTCTAAATAGCGCGAGGATCACTCCAACTACCCCGGACGACGCCCAACAGCGGAACCAATTTGGACACCATGTCTTTGCTCTCTGTTCGCGCGCTTCAACCGGATTAAAAAGTCGTTCTTCTGGCCTCTGAACTTCGGCACCGCTGCGCGGTAAAAAGCTGCGGTGTACGTGCCTCCTCTCAGTCGGGGAATCAGAGGTGCCGTCGAGTAGAGTTGGCCGCGCCGGATCAGAGAGCGGCTCCCCCCGAGTAAAAACTCCGTCCTAATCACGGTGGCAGCCGGCGCAGCGCTGCCGAGAGGTGGGGCGGGGGCGGGGGCGGGGGCGGGGTGGGGGCGGGGGCGGGGGCGGGGATTTGGCTCGAGCGCAGTGCCACCGTCCCCGGCTGGAAGGCAGTTTTTGCGGCCAGTGTTTGAGGAGGCGCTTTAGCAATCAGAGCACGGCCGAACACCATTTGTAGGGGGAGGGGCGTACCATTTGTAGGGGGGGGGGGTCAGCGGCGTGGGACTGACATAGCGCTGGTTTGCAGAAGCCGCCAGCAATGTCTGATATTTAATAGACGGCACATTCTTCAAGTGGTGCCAAGGGTACAGGCGAAGTTTATGTACAAGTAAGCTTACCTTATAAACGTCATGGAAACAGGGAATAAATAGTCGATAAAGCAAAGACAGCTAAGAGACTGTTTTATTTTTTGACGAAGTGGAGCACCATCTCACATGACGAACGACAATACTCATGCCTTGTTGCCTTTTGCCTGTTTGGCCTGGCCTGCCTGTTTTCCGTTAGCAGATATGCCCGTCCAGTGTCTCGGTGTCTAGCAGACAAATGCCTGGATTCCCGAGACCTGAATCTAGCTGAGGATTACGGATATATATATTATATATATATATACCATCAACAAATTTGGTGTCAAATCCCTGCATCTTGTGTCCTTAAGATCTAAGACTGCATATAAGCTAGAGATCCACTGAATCCTCAGAATCCTGAAGCAATTTTAACGTCAAGGGATCCAGGAGGGTCCCAGGTCTTCATGTATTTTACGCAGAGGGATCCACTGGGATCCAAGACCTTTTTGCATTTTACGCCGATGGATTCACTGTGATCCCAGATCTAACTTCGGGATCCAGGCACGAGTCTGCTTTTTTGACCTGGCCTCCCTCAACTCCTCACGGCTTTGACGTGCTGATATTCCTCTGACCACGACCGTCGCCATCAGAGCCGCCGCTACTCCTGCCCTTTCCAGCTCGTGAAGCTTCATTGATGGCAGCTATCTCTCAGGGTGCCGGTGACAGCCCCTCACCGCGGCCGATCGGCGCACCGCCGCCGCACATTCATATTCAAATCGGCACACGGCCGGCGGCGGGTGACCAGACGGAGTAGCACGGGGCCGTGTGCCCCTGCCGGTGCCGCCGCCACCGCCGCCGCCCCCGCCCCCGCCACCGCCATGCCGCCGTCGTGCCGGCTCCCCGCCGCCGTCCGCCGTACACAAGAAGCCCCTGCGCCGACCGCCGCGCCGACCTGATTATATCAATTAGCCTGAGGAGGTCGGAAGGGCTTCGCGTCGACTGAGATCACGTCGTTTCAGCGCGCCGCAGGCCGGGAAGCCCGGAGCCACCGCAATCTTGTTAGGCGCCCGCCGACGATTAGACGATTGGCGCTGCCGACGGCCGCCGCGGGGTCGGGCGGCATCGCCGAACACCGCCGGACAGGACAGGAACGCATCGCTGCCGACGGCCAGGTCTGGGGACCGTGTCTCGCAGGCGTCAGGGCGGCGGCCGGCGCCGTCTAATGGCGGGTAATCAGCGGTGCTGCGCGGCTTGGGACGAGGCGATCACAGCGGGCCCCGCGGCATTACAATGTCAGCCGGCTGAGCCCCGCCGCGCACGGCTAAGCCGCCTCGGCAATCCCGCCGCCGGATCCCATGCATTTTTATGGGGCTGGCGGCGGTGCTGCGTGTTCCGTCAGCCGCGGTCGGCCGGTGGCGTCACTGTATCGTGGCTGGTCCTGGGCGTCACTGGTAGTACAGTGTATGTACATTGTACAGTGCAGAACAGGAGACGACTTGGGCGCCACTCCACAGCGACTGATGCTATCATGAAGCTAAACTACATTGCAGTATACATTGTACAATGTCCGTTGGCTAAACAATTGTGGGTAAAACGATTTGTAAAACTATCTGTCAAACAAAGCGTCTCCATGTCAGAGACAAGACAGGTAATGGTGACTCAATCTATTTCTGAACAGAATCAGGCGTAACGTAAAGGAGGCTTTTAGATGGTAAAAGAGGCTAAAGTGGAAACGCATAAATGCATAGCTAGCACAGCCGCCACTGATGGTCTGGATTTGATGTCACCGTCTATTGGACTCGGCAGAACTGTCTCCATTAGCTCGGAGTCACATTTCACCTCACTGAGTGATGTGCTCAGGCGCAGCCAAGAGCATTCGACAAGGGGGGAGGCACGAATCCTTAGGGCCCCCTCAGCAAAGACCCATCCCCCGAAAAAACGCGAAAATGGTCACCCAGGATTTCGCCACTATATTTTGCAGGACCCTTAAAGTTCGCAAGCGATGGAAGGTCGCAGATATTTTTTTGTGGTAAAAAGTCGGCCCAGGGGGAGGGCACGTCCCCGTCTGCCCCTGCGATTGCGCCCCTGATTGTGCTGCTCACTTCGCGTCATTAGTAGCGTCATAGTTAGTAGCAGTATGTATAATTGCTTCTTGTCCAGAGCAATGGCTAGTGTTGTAAGAAGCCACTTGCAGACAGTTGCACGTTTCATAGTTGTGTCGTTGTGGGCCTGGAAATATCGCGAGTGTTTAATTCCGTTAATTTGTAAATTGTAAGTTAATTTGTAGGTCGAACGAATGTCTGTTTCACTTGAACAAACACATGTTTTAATGTTATATGCTAATGTTAATGCATGAGTCCCTATATACCAATGTATCTACTTTAATAATAATTGTTTATCTGATAAAGTACTATGTATCTACACCACACGTACCATTGAGCGATCTGACGTCTGACTTGGGCACGAGCATACGAATTCGTAAATGCACATGCAGCCTTATGCTGTTAGCAGCTAACTTCTTGCTATTTCCTTATTGTGTGTAGATGCAGCATTGTACAGTGTGCTGAGTGTGGACGGCAGTCAATCCGACAGCGCGGCGTCATTTTGGCAGCTCGGGCGTCACTCGTCAGAAGCATGCCCGAGCGCCGGTAGAGCTGTTTTCAGAAGTAGGGTGTATACTGTACCGCAGCGCAGTGCTGCTCCGCGGAACAGTCTACCTGTCTCCGCGCGTTTCACTGCCTTGTGACAGCAATCTGATATTTCTTCAATTCGATTGGCCTATGAAACTATGATGTGATATGGTGAAAATGATCTTATCGCATATGATGTGATATGATGCAAATGATATGTGATATGATGAAATATGGATCACAATGTCTATTTTTAACATGTTTACTTTGGGCAGCTGTCCCTCCCCAGCAGAGACTATCATGGTGTGCCCAACCCCAGGCCCAACCCAGCCGAAAACCATGAACACCAAGCCCAGACCCAGGACCAAACCATTAAATTCATATATTGATTACCCATGCCCATTGGGGCCATTTAGATAAGGCTGATATTATTTTCACAAAAATTCCGAACCATGTTGACTTTTCATTCAATATAATGATTAAATAATTATTAGGCACCTGTGTGTTGCTGCTGTTTGACTTATGAACACTTTTGCGGTCAACATTATCCATATTTGGATCCCAGGACCTAGGATCAGGACAGTTGGTTTTAAAAAATATTACTGCCCTATTACTTACCACGATTTATTTTGTCATATAATTGTCAAAAGTCTATTGTTTAAGTGTTCATATAATTATTAAAAAACACATTTTACCAGGTTAAACATCAGGTTGTCAAGTAAAAAAATAACTCTTAGTGACAGTATTCCAAAATTGCCATACCCATGCCACCAGTAGGGGAGACCGGGCACGTTCTTCACTTTTTTTGCTAATTGCCCTGGCGGGCCCACTTTCAGAGTTGGTGATTGATACTTTTCAAATACTGTTCATACATTAATAGCTTCAAATCGTTTTTTAGGGAGTTAAGTGGTATCTCAGTTGGTTTCGGCGCCGTGTCGATATGTGTGCGATGACTCATTTGAGAACTTGCCCCATATACGGGGCACGTTCTGTCAACCTAGGGGCACATTCTGTCATTGATGGCGGCACTTCCCACCCCGTTATCACGAACGGTTTTTTTTTTTTTTTTTTTTTATTTGGGTTTGGGTTTGCCCCTGCAGGGGGAGAGAGGGTTTCATTCATCGCCACCATCAATAGTGTAGAAAATGATGGGTATATACGATCCCAACACTGCATTTTTGCGTTTTTGTTGGTTATCCACAGGGGCGCAGCCAGGATTTTGCGACGGGGGGGGGACATCGAACTTGACCGAAGTGGGCCCCCTAACATTGGCTGATGGCCCCCCCCAAAAAAAAATGTTTAGTTATAGAGACCTGTATAAGACCCCATCAGATTGACAGGGGGCCCCTCAAACGACAGAGGGCCCCCTAGACCGTCAGAGTGACCCCTTAAAACCGACAGAGGGGACCCTCAGACCGACAGAGGGCTCCCTCAGGACGGACCAAAGCGGCTCCTTAAAATCGACAAGGAGCGCCCCTCAGCCGACCAAGGGGCCCCCTCAGGTCAACCGATTACCGAGTGGGCCCCTTGGTCAGACCGGCAGAGGGCCCCACCGGCCCCACGAGTCTACGAGAGATGGGCCCCTTTCAGACCCGAGATGGGCCCCTCTCAGCGCGACGGGGGGGCCATTTGCCCCAAAATGCCCCCCCTGGCTGCGCCCCTGTTATCCTGCATGAATCAGAGTCCCCTGAGTAGCCTTATGATATTTTCATTTTGAACTTTTCCCTTTTCATACATTAAAGACCCATGACATTAGAAGCTCAAAACGCTTTTTGCCTGAAATCGGTCGAATTGGACATGGCTACAATGACCTTTCAAAAACATCCAATATTTTCGAATGTGTTGCCCCTTGGCCCCCATTTTTGAACAAATAAGCGATTTCGGTGTACAAAAAGAAAGATAGTGTCACGACCAATCGAATTGTGTTATTCCCATCGAAATCGGCCTAGCGGTTCTCGAGATATCTGGGGGTGCAGAATCTGCCCCCGCAGGTTAATGTAATTCTGGCCGCGCCGCTCGTGAACTGCATCGGCACCACCCGATTCGTTTTACGCTTGTAGTGGTGTACCATATCTGTAAACAACAGGCAATCATTATGGTCGTTTATAAGCGATACGACTAGGAATCAAAATGAACAGATTCAGTGACAGGAAAACCTGCCCCAGATTGGTGTGACAGAACCTGCCCTACTCGACACAAGTCACACTTTTTTCGTTTTTACTGAAAACTTGGGGGAGAATGGGGCAAATAACGCTCAGCACAATGTTCTCGACATTCCTATAGGCCCATGACAGCATTTTCAAGACATATAAATTATCTGAATGGCCACAAACCAAAATTTTAGTTTTCACTTATAAATTAAAGTTGGATTCTGTTGAAAAAACAAACTTTTCCAAATTGGACCAATCCGATGCAGGCCATGTTTGTTGATTTTGATAGTACCGGACCAGTGCAAGCACAATAGGAACATAATGTTTACGAAACAAAAATATACCTGCGGTGGGATGAGTTCACGAGAAACCCCGCTGGGACAGTAGTGCCCGCTGGAAGAACGTGCCCCGTTCTCCCCTACCCATGAAAAGTCAAAAAATGCATACCCAACCCAGACATTTGGAAGAATTGAATGGGCACCCATGGGTTCACCCAGCCCATGATAGTCCTTGCTCCCCAGTGAGCCGTTTTGACTCTCCCAGACAATATATTTTGCTCGCCCTGATTTTGGTATCTAATTCCATGTCATTTTTTCGCTTGAAAGGAATTACATTTAAATATAATGTATTTGCAATACATATACTATGCAATATAGAAGCACTCGTGAAAACATATAAATCCCATTACTTTCCTAGGTTTGAGTATTTACCAACCGATTACCAAAATAAGTACATATCGTTAAATTATTTCCGAAATATAATAATTTAAATATGATATTAATATAACCTTATGATTAGAGATGCAAAAATTTCCCCAAAAAAGAGGAACCGGCCTCGCCACCGCCCCGCACATATATGAGTTGGGACCGTCATCAAGCCCGGCCACTGCGGGAGAACCCAACAGGCCCGGCACGCAGAAATCTGCATGAATGCTTCATTCTACACTTTAAAATATTATAACAGGAATATTTATAGTTCGCAC
>VOPJ01011149.1:0-19960 GCA_014673585.1 Semibalanus balanoides
CCGGTACAATTATTAGTAATCCCAAGCAGAACAGAACGCCTGTCAGATCTGCTATTTGTGAACATTCGATTTACGGTCGTCAGCTCTGTTGTAACGGTACATTGTTCTGAACAGACTTGTAAACAATTAATTTTTGTATGACTCGATTCATCAGTGATTCCTATGAAACCTCAATGGTTATATTCTGATTCAAGTTACCATTCAGTGAATTGATTTGCAAAATGCAAGTGATTTGTGACTCAGCTTAATGATTCAACTCTGATTATCATTCTGATTAATGATTCACGTGCAATTATAAATAGATTGTAATGTGTTCATTTTTTTGCTTTGCAGTATTCTTCCAGATAATTATAATCTCTTTAGATAAGCAGGTAATAGACATGATAGCCTATATCAGGCATCATGGACGCTTTGTTGGCAGAATTTTATCTCATGAACTAACAATAGTGTCTGTCTAGTAACTACTTTGTACAATATAAATATCATGTTGAATGCGTACATCCGGCTTGAATCGATTAATTTGTTGATTCTATGCAGCGCAAATGATTATGCAAGTCATGACTCACACTGATGCCTGCGTAAAATGAAATGATTCACATGTGATTCTTCGTCAAATAATGCGATTTTTGAATCGTTAATCGAATCACCGTGAATCGTTTACAAGTCTGCTTCTGACAGATTCAGCTGGTGCCTGTGTACGGTGTTCCGTAGTTGAGTCAGTCATGTGTATTGCTGAGTTTGATGTCCTGCTACCGTCTCATAGCACACGTAACACTGTCCTCTCGTCACGCATCCTCCTGCTATTCTGATAGTGAGCTGCCAGTGAAGCCCGTCTGATAGCGCTCTCAGTAAAGCCAGCTGTGGTCGGTGTTTGCATCGCAGTCCCCGTCGTATACACATCAGACAATGGTGATAGCTTCTTGTGCCGTGTGCAGTCGTTCCGATAGCTACGTGCTAGTTATGTGTGTGTCGATGCAGTCTCCATAACACATTTGGTGTTACTTTCTTGTGATGCATTTTAGTTTTTGCCGGAAACTGAGACTAAGGCTGTTGTGTAGTCTTTCAACTTCTGACAAGAAGTATGTGACTTGAAGCTATCTCTCCTTGGCCGTATATATTGGGCGGGTATAACGTTAGTTTCTTCTTCGTGTCTTATGTGAGTTGCACTCCACACATTGTGTGCGCTGCGATTATCGGCGCAAAATTGGATTTTGTTGAGCGAGCGCTAACGGTCAACTTCCTCGCTTTGGCGGTTGTAAAACATTATCATCCCTATGAATAATACATTTTCTGATTTGCTTTCGTTCTTAGTTTCATCTTCTAGTTGTATTTATTTTTGAAACTAGCACATTTTCAGGGGCAGCTATTCTGTTCCCAGTGGCGGCCTTTTCATTCAATAAATCCTACAAAGCCCATACCAAATCGTTTGGCGCTTGCTTCATATCACTAGCAGTTTGGTAACCTTCGCCCTCAGGGGTATCATATTAGGGGAAACACATGAAATCAGGTTAGACAACATATAATTTCGACAACCAGAGCCCAGGTCCTCAGTCAAGTTAATTTTATTCAGTTGAATTGATAAAAATGTTGTTTGATGGCATAGTCTGGTGTTGGGCTGTAAAACGTGTGAGTTGCATCACTATAAAAAAGTACAGCCTGAGAGTGAGAAAAAGACAGTGAAATGCTGCACGTTATACACCGCATATTACACACATAAGGGCCTCAACTCAACTTATTAATGGCTTTACCAAATCATCGGAATATTCTTTTTTGGGCCAAATCAGTATCAAAATTTGCATCACTCGACTATAATACAGCAACGAAAAATATATGAAAATGACAGTGCTTGTTCTGTATACAAGCCGGGGAAAGTGTAGTATAATCATTAACATGTAGGTACTATTCATAAAATGCCCTGAAGTAAGCTACGGATTTCCAACATACCTGCTTTCTATTTTGTAATATTCATCGATATTACGAGTACATAGACTTGATCGTAATAGAGGAGAAAAGAGGCGCAACGGCAAATGGAACAGGCCCTAAATAGCTCCAAGATCCTGAATGATTATTCCTGGTTATATGCGGTTGAACTGCATTTTGAGTAGAGTGCATTCTTTACGCATCGCGATTTTTATGATGTTGGTCATCACCTTTATCATCGTTAGGTCATCATCTTTATCATCGTTAGGTCATCATCTTTATCATCGTTAGGTCATCATCTTTATCATCGTTAGGTCATCATGTGAGGTCATCATTGCTGCTCACTCAGCCGCCATATCTGCTCACGTTTCCTATGTCGTGGCATGTGCAACTGCGAGGTTGTGACACAAGAGCATTTACTTGTTCGTGCCAATGACTGGCAACTGATAGGACAAAGTGTTTGAGTGGTTTCCGTCGGGCTATCAGAATAAAGTCGTGATGCAATAGCCAATATGATTCAGGTTGTTTGGGGTTCGATGGCATCCCCAACGCTTTGTTTTCATGAAGGAGATAAAGGAGAGGTCAGAGGTTTTACATACTTGTCGGAGCAATTATTCATAGACACCATATTTATTGATGCTGTTGATGAACTTGAAACCACAAAACATCATCTTCATTGCAAAACAGATTAAGTCAACGTACAGCAAATTAACCCGCGCCCCGGTGAGCATCCGAGACAACTTCCACCGGCGGGAGCCGGATAAATGTAAGAAAAAATAAAAAACTCTGAGACAACTTTGCCCTAGTGTGGGGTCAAAATGACACCCCACTAGCTCGAAAACTAAAATGGTTAGAAAGACGCAGAAAAAATACAGATTTCTAGAAGAAGATTCGAAGTTAATTCGGGCAAAACATAGCTCATGTCAATTATGAGGTCACCAGAGGTCATCAAATATATTTGTATCTCTCCAAATGTAGGACTGTTCTAGATACCGCCAAACATATCAGAAGCTATTTCACCTAGACACAACGGAAAAGGTCATGGAAAGCTCCTAAAAAAGGCAATCGCTAAGCAACAGCCATAGTTTCGGATATTATTGTGGTGAGACTTCTGTCGGTCTTTTCGGTTTATCACACTTCCCATAGAAGCAAGCTCGAGGTGGGTGTATTTTGAAGCCCACCTTCAGCACAGCAAAGGAGGTGCCGAGCACCGGCATGTCGTGGGTTAACAAAGAGCAATTTATTGCGACACTATCATTTCCCCGACTGCCACTTCCTTCTCCAAAACATTCAGGACAATCACATTCGGATATAGGTATTGCCACTCACAATGTCACTGCACCACAGGACAGCGCCTGGCAAATGGCGGAGAAGTATAGCGCATATCCTAAACATAATTGATATACTATGTTTATGAAAATGAAACATGCTGTAAACAAAACTTCGCTTCGATTGGGGAACCGAACACTACACGACTTGGCCAATTACGGTGTTACAATAATATACAGTGAACACAAGCTAACAGCATAGCGTTAAGTAGGACTTGAGAGTCATTTACTTTTCCTCAGGTTATTCAGATATTAATGTAGTTTTTTTTCTCAAGTTTTCGAGGATTGACTTTATATATTACAAACCGTAATTCAGAGGCCGTTCTTACCCAAAAAAAATCGAGCCACGGCAGCAAATGTAATATATAAAGTCATCCCTCTTGAAAACTCTGAAAAACTACATTAGTATAGCGTTATACAGCAAATCAACGGAGAATAAGACCATTCAAGTTTATTGGCTACTGGGCTGCAAGCAAAATAAGAACAAAATATCACAATATCTTCGATAAGTGCACAGCATGAGGCTTCATTGCTACTGAGTGATGTCAGTCATTATAAGGTATAAGGTCTACGAAGCGAAATAATATAAGCACATGGATATCCACGTAATAAGCCTTGGTCCCATGGACAACGGTGGACACCGTACCACAAGCAATGTTCACTGATCATGAAGTCGCTTATGAACCATGATTGAACAAAACTATCATTAAACACTAAATGCTGCTACAAACGGCAACATCGTAATTCAGCCGATATCTCTCATATATGTCCTAAGAAATTATATTGCGTGGATCATCTTTGTCCAAACAACTTCCATTGCCTGGACGATACAAGCAACAAGTGCCAATCCTACAAACAGCCGGTAGGGAGTTCCCTGGGTGACTGCTAGGGGGTGGGGGGATCCACTTGGTGTGGGAGTGACAGTCTCAACGCTCAGGTCACCACTATCGCTACAACTCAAAGGGAGCCGCCGAGTGTCAAGTGCCGTGGGGTTGATAGCTCACACCTCAGGCTGAGTCACCGAACGCGAAGTGCCGCAGCTGCCAGGAATCCGGCAGGGTGTGGATCATTCTCCTGTACTCGGCGAGCGTCTCAGGGTCGTCACAGAGCTGCCGCATCTCCACCCCGACTCGGCAGGCCGTCTGAAGAGCTGTCTGCCGATTCATACCGAGCTTGGCGTTGAAGACGTCATGAAAATCTCTCCCACGTGCTGAAAATATAAATGCTTCCCACGCTGTCTGATATGGTATCTGGGGAGCCACGCGAGGTATCAGGATTGCCATTTCAGTTGCAAGTCGATAATATTCAAGCCCCTTGACGGGTACACTTTTCCTGAGGACCCACATCAGCAGCGGGATGTTCAGCAGCAGGTCACATAGGTCCCGTGGTGACCTCAGGTCAGCGGGCAGACCGGCCGGTCGCTCGGTCTCCGGCAGCTGGTGCTGGCGTCTCAGCCAGGCCTGCACGGCGTCTGGGTCCCCGAGCAGCTCCTTCAGGTCATCTTCAGTGATGAGTTCTAGCAGTGGAGCTGCGTCCCAGACGAAGCCGTCGTCACCGCTGTCAGAGAAGTGAACTTGTGAGGCCACGTCCGCTGGGGCCACTGCCAGCGCCTGGTACAGCCCCTTCTGCACAAAGAACCAATGGCTCCAGCTTCGGAACAGGCTGATCACATCATATGGTGTATATGATCGTAGCAGCAGGGGGAGAAGCTTGCACATATGGTCTGTGGAGGCCATTGCCATTTGCCGTACCATGCTATTCACCACACCCTCTCGGATCAGCCAGCGTGTCAGACAGACGCGCAGCTGGCGCTCCGACAGCCGTCTGGTCTCGCCTGTCTGCTCCTCCTCACGTTGATCAGCTCCTCCTGCGGAGCCTGTCAGCCGGTCGCTCCTTCTTACGTTGTCTGCTCCTTCCTCACTTTGTGTTCTTCTGCTCCATCCCAATCTAGCGTCGTCATCTCCTCCTCACCGTGTCAACTCCGTAACATTACACGTTGTCTGCTCCTCCTCCAACGTGTAAATGCTCTCCCTTCACGTGTCTTGCTCCTCCTCACGTGATCAGCTCTCATATCAACCTGTCAGCTACTCCCACGTGTACTGCTCCTCCTCACGTGTCATGCTTACCTACCTCCACGTGTCTGCTCCTCCTCACGCCTTTGTCTGCTCCTCCTCACGTGTCTGCTCCTCCTCACGTGTCTGCTCCTCCTCACGTTAGCTCCTCCCTCACGTGTCCAGCTCTCCTCACGTGTCTGCTCCTCCTCACGCTGTCCTGCTCCTCCTCACGTGTTCTTGCTCCTCCTCACGTGTCAGCTCCTCCTCACGTATGTCAGCTCTCCTCACGTGTCTGCGTCCTCCTCACGTGTTCAGCTCCTCCTCACTGTCAGCTTCCTCCTCACGTGTCGTGCTCCTCCTCTACGTGTCTGCTCCCTCCTCACTGTCCAGCTCCTCCTCCATCGTGTCAGCTCCTCTCAACGTGTGCTTCTCCTCCTCACGTGTCTGGCTTTTTCCCTCCTCACGTGTCCTGCTCTCTCACCTGTTCAGCTCCCTTCCTTCACTGTGTCAGCTCCTTCCTCACGTGTCTCGCATCTCCTACACCTGCAGCTCCTCCTCCGTGTCCACTCCTACCCTCACGTGGTCAGCTCCTTTCATCACTGTGTCAGCTCAACACTCCCTCACGTGTCGCCTGTCCTCCTCACGTGTCGCTCCTCCTACGACCTGTCAGGCTTAACTCCTCACGTGTCAATGCTCCCTCCTCACGATGTCATGCTCCTCCTCACCGATAGCTCTGCTCCTCCTCACGTGGTCCAGCTCCTCCTCACGTGTCAGCTCCTCCTGGCACGTGTCTGCTCCTCCTCACGTGTCTGCTCCTCCTGGCACGTGTCAGCTTCTCCTCACCTGTTAGCTTTTTCTCTCCTCCTCACGTGTCAGCTCCTCCTCATCGTGTCAGCTCCTCCTCACGTGTCAGGCACAACACACACACCTTATGCACCAGAAATCGCCTCAAGTGCTTCCGGATTATTCCCAACATTCTCTGCATGGCCCTCCGGTCATCTCGACTGGCAAACCGAAGCAGATTGATGCGGCTCCAGAAGAAGCACGGCAGGTTGCCTGTGCTGACGGCTTTGTCCAGATAGTCCAGCAGCTTCAGAACGCCCTGAGTGACGCTCGTCCAATCCTCTGTCGGCGTTTGCTCACACAGCCACAGCAGCGCTGTCTTGACGAAGTATGACTTCAACACTTTGCCGTCTTCTCCGAGAGCTTCTCTACACATCTTGAAGGCGGTAACAGCACACCTCTGCACATCATTTAGATGCCAGACGATAAGCACTTCTGCCCGAGAGAAGGACAGGCGAAATTCTGACTGCTCTGTTGTACTCCCGGGAGCACCCACAGGCACCAGGTGTAAGCCGTACCGCCTGATGTTGTCTCTCACGGCCTCCGGTGGCCAGTTGTATCTGCGGTGGCGAGTAAAAAATTCATCGGAGAACCACCAGACAGGTATGTGTAGACAGGACACATCATCAATGTCAGATACACAGATAATTGCATTTGTTGCCCGTGAATAGCAACAGGCAGGCCCATTGGTGCTCCGCTGTGCCATGCCTTCTCCAGCAGTCTTAAGTTGGTAGTCGCTAAAGTACTGAGTCACAGCTTCAGCTTCGAACGGCCGTTGCTCCTGGTGCGGACAGTCGTCTCTCCGCTCCTGCAGCACCAGCACGAAGCCGGGGTTCTCAGTCTCGGTGATCACCAGCCGCGATGCTGGGTCGCTGTCCTGACCACTCGGATCAGCGGCGGTCGCTGTTGCCGGTCCCGCACCAGTATCCTCCACTGGGCTGGTCTCCTCAGTGCTGGGAAAAGTCCAGTGCACATGACCCAGCTCAATCATCGTGTCCACGTCTGAGGTAGTTTGGTTGCTCGGTGGTCGAGGTGGATTCTGGAGTCCCTCTGCCATACTGCCGGATTGGACAGCGCTCCTTATCATCAGACGGCCGAGTGGAGAACACCGACAGTCTGCAAAGCGGCTCTGCAGTGCACGCTGCAACGGACGGTACCATAGAGAAGTGCTGCTCCATTGTTGGTCTTTTATCTGTGACTGGATGAACATCAATCTTCTGTCAGAGTAGCAGATAACTTGTAACGCATTGTCAACTACCAGGTCAGTGTGTTCCCCACACAAATCCAGCAACCGAGTCACATTCGGATCCCTCAGTGCCGCCGCCGCCTCCTCACTGCCGCCACCCTCCGCCGGCCGGCCTAGACTCCCCATGACTGTACGACTCCCGCTGTGTTCACTGCGCTGTTCACTGGCCAGAGGCCGGGCGCTGTTCAGTTTGCAGACATCTGACACTGTTCACAGTGCATACTTCTCAGGTCTGATATTTTGCTCATTGTTCTTGCACTTGAGCTGTTCATTGTGCACTAATGTACAGACACCTGTCACTGCTTACTGTGCAAACCTCTGAAACTGTTCACTGTACAAACAAACCGCTGACATTGTTCACTGTACAAACACTTAACACTGTTCACTGTAGACACATGACGGCTGACACTGTTCACTGTAGACACATGACGGGTGACGCTGTTCACTGTAGACACATGACGGCTGACACTGTTCACTGTAGACACCTGACGGGTGACGCTGTTCACTGCTACAGACGCCTGACAAGTGCGGTCAGTCCCCGCGACTACCCCGTCAGTGGTGAGGCTGAGCGTCCTCATTATCGACACCATAATCTAATCAGTGTCTGACTTGGTGCCGTACTGCTATCTAATCCATGTTGTGCAAAGTTTTGAGGCTATCGTCGTCCGTTGCGGATGTAAAATATATCACTGCTGGCATTGTTCTTACGGGCTGTAACGACTCTGTATCATGACTCATAGTTTCGCTGGCTACGCGCCGGGGCCGGCTGTTATATCACAGTAATGGCAGCGCCGGGGCCGGCTGTCATATCACAGTAATGGCAGCGCCGGGGCGGCGTCATATCAACAGTATGGAGCCGGGGCGGCTTGTCATATCAAGTAATGGCAGCGCCGGGGCCGGCTGTCATATCACAGTAATGGCAGCGCCGGGGCCGGCTGTCATATCACAGTAATGGCAGAGAGGGCTCATGCCAAGTCGCACGCCCCAGTGTGACATTGAGTATGGCGCTGGATGTTGGCATGGTGCCCGAGATGGCGGTTCACGGGAACAGGAACACTGCAGCAAAAGGAAAACACTATGTGCTTTATTCTGCGCCCCGGCCCTGATGCCTGTCGTGGAGGCCCATGTCTGTCACATGTGGACTGTGGTTAATGTTGTCCCAGTGGTCTGTACCGCATGTCACATCTGACATGCCAGAAGGGTGTCAAACGGGACTATTAACCCGCGCCCCGGTGGGCCTCTGAGACACTTCGACCGGGTGTGTGTGTGTGTGTTGGGGGAGGTGTTAAAATGACACCCCCACTAACTTGCAAAATAAAAGGGTTAGACAAACGCTGTTAAATGCATTCAAAAGCTCTCGAAAAGGACATTCGAAGTTACTTGTATATTTTTTAGGTCAAGTCAATATTCAGGTCACCAGAGGTCATTGAGAGTTTATAACTTTGCTCCAGAAACCCCCAAATATATCAGGAACTATGATAGCTATAGAAAAACAAAAAATAGCAATGGGAAGCTGATGAGAAAAGAAAAACAATCCTTAAGTGTTCTCAGATTAATATCTCAAATTTCAGCTCAGGTTTGGGCCCCAGAGGTCAACCAATGTCACGACTACATTTTCCCAAAAACTTGTTCGTGAATAAGTTATATCAGTTAAGCATAGAGCAATAATTGTAATACTACCATATTTTTCTCGTCAAGACGCTTTGACACATATAAATGGTGGCCTGGTTAGGTCAACTTCAAAGTTTGACCTCAGGTCAAGATCATTTAGTGACCAGGTAGGTCGTGTTGCATATGTGACGATGCGTCTTAGCAAGGCAAACACAGTGGTGTCATTTTCACGTCACTATCTGTATTCTATCAAGCGTTATTGGCACCAGTCCTGGTGAACTCAGATGACCTCAGATGATCCTGCAGAGGTCACCGAGCAGATATTGCACCTGGGTCATCAATAATTATTTAAAATAGCGGGATTCTGAAATAATTGGATTGATTTATTGTATATTCTCTGGTTATGAAGCATTTGTGATTGTCCCGTTTACTTAGAGTGAGATCACGAAATTTATGTTACTTGATTTCACCAATATTAAACAAATTAAATATACGAAACTTAAGGTTCTTATGACCTTATGAAATATTGTAAGTTTCAAACGTTTCGGATGCACACTGTCACTTTGGCGGAGGTACGGTCCCTTGACGTGACCTGGCGACCTAACCTGAGATGACCTAAGGTCAAAATGCTTCCACAATGTGAGCAATTGATGCCCAAACAGGTGTATACCATATTGACGGCGCTGCACAGTGCACGCCGCCGTTTTCCCGCTATTCTTGAAAAAGCCTCAGGAGGGTCAAAATGACTTCCTCTCAGGGTGGGGTTAACCCTATTCCTGGAGGGATGAAAAAGTATACGAATCTGTCGGGGGGCGGGCTTATTCGGCCCCCCCCCCTTCAGATCTCCGCTGCCATAAGAGCACTGACTAAAAACCATAAACATGAAACTTGGTGTGTGACTCAAGGTTCGACAATGAACTCTATTTTGTCAAATTTTGGTGACCTCCGGTCATTATCTTCAAGGTCAAATGACGTCATAAAAAATATTTTTGTCAAAACATGATATTTTCAGGAAACCTTGGCCATTATCTCGGAACTATGGCAGCTAGGAGATAAAAAAATCACTGTTAAGCGGTTTTTAATTGTCTTTCACGCTGTAAAGCATAAGAAAATGACGCTCAGGTCAATGGTTTTGGACTGTAGAGGTCAAAACAAATGTTTAAGAACCACTGTTTTTTTAGCAAATGTTGTTTCGTTAATATCTTTCTTTATCTAAAGTATATAAAGCACTTATTTGGGTACCCATCGTGTTTCTCTCGTCATTGCAGTTCGAAATCATATCACCTTGTGGTCAAATCAGCAAATTTGACCTCCCGGGTCAAGGTAAGGTCTAGGTGACAGTAAGTCGGTCAATAATTACATATCAATAAGAACGGCGTATTGACTGAAACAAGACATTTTGAGACCATCTTTGCGAGTCTTCTATGAATTGTTCTTGGTCACGATAATTGATAATGAAGGTGTTGGGTGACCTGAATGACCATTCAAAAGGTCACTGCTAAAAAAAATCATCCTTTTCAGTCAAGAAGGGCCTAAAATGACATATACTGAAATACATTGGATTGATTGCAATGTATTAAACCCTCGTTTTTTCAATTTTCACCATATACTTATTAATTGGAAAAGGTTTGCATTGACCTGACATCAGGTCATCAGATATTTAGATATCACCTGAAACTTTTCAACACATATTAATTTGGTCATGTTTTCTCTCCAACATTACAAGTCGGTTTTTTGAAAACGTCTCTCGAAAATAAAAACTTGCATCATTTGTGAAAAAAATACGTTTAAAAAAAATGGATTTCCAAATTCAAATTTTTGAAAATTTCGAAATAGCCATCTAAAAAAGCCAATGCAATCCTCTACGATGTCTTTCTTTGCTAACACTTCTCTTTAACTCACAAGCTCTCCATGAGTGCTGAATCACCTGCAAAAGATTTTGTGTCAAAGACGGCGAACTACGCCCCCCTACAAAACTGTCCCTGGACCCTCCTAATATATTCAATTTGGAAAAAAGTGACACCATTCGATGCGCAATGAAATGTTATGGAAAGCCAGCAAGAGTTTTGAAGATTCTGAGTTGAGTACTGAATGACCCGTACGCAAAAAAACCTCAAGGGGGGCCGATTCGGCCCCCCCCCCCGACAGTAATAGGGTTAAGAAAGGAAATGAAACGGTAATTATAGAAATAAGCAGTTAAAATGCAGCAGGTAATATAACATAAGAGTGCCATAAGAGAATCCTTCAGCACCAAATTTATCCACACATTACATTACGTTTACGACTATGACGGAATGTGAACCACGATTACTAAGCTGGCCGCCAGTTTCTTTAATTTTAGCGTCACTTTCTCATTATTTCGCAACGAGGATTATTTGTCCTGAGCATTTTAGCGCCTGGTGCTCACTCGGGCGGTGATGGAGCAGTTTTTGGGAACCACAGTGGTCACGAGACATGTCGCGGCTTTTGTGTCGTCTATCACTGACCCTGTCATAGAGAGTTGTCGGCCTTGTCACCTATGTGGCCGTCACCACCCGCCGGCTGCTATTCTGCACAGTTATGACTGTCAATATGTCCATCGGTCAGACAGGTTATGTCAAGATGAAGCTTCTCAAGCGGCGAGTCGTGCGGCTATAACAGGCGCTTTTTAATAACACTGCCTTTTAAAACGCTGTTGCATCATATTAAGAACCAGTGTACTTGAAATAATATGTCAGGAGTTAAAACATTTCGGGTTGTATGATGCATCATGTGTTGTGACGCTGGCGATGAGTGTGATAATCTGACGAATAATGTGACGGAAACAGAGACACAATTAGGAAGAGGGATACTCGAGGCTGTACGCAAGACGGTCTCTGTGTTCGTCTTTGTAATAGTATAACATGGACAAAGGCAGGGTTTATTCCCACGTGATTTACTTCTTTTGTATGGTTTGCGAATAATCGGAAACCAATCATTGTCTTATCCTACCGGCTACTCAAGGCCAGGTTTGTTTGAAAGAGTATGTGAATTCCAACTCATGGCCATTATAAAAAATGATGTCTCTAATCAAGCATAGATAATTATTTCATGTTTTTCATGTTTTCCCACACACGTTTCGATTAAAACTCATCCTCGACCTACGTGCGGACTGTTCAGTGCTCGCGCTATAGTATTCGTTTTCAGGAAGGATTTTATTTACTGGATGATTGTGGCGTTTGTGGCAATGGGGGTGATTAGGGCGTTTTGTTTGAATGGGGGGGGTTTGGGCCAGTGTTAGAGATATGGCCACATGACACTATGTTAGATCCAAAACGTCCTTAATCCCAAAATGCAAAAATTCCCAAATCCTGCCACAAACCCCCCATTTGAACCAAACGCCCAATCGCCATAATCGCCCCAAACACCCCCAAACGCTCCAATCACCCGGTAAATAAAATTATTCGTGAAAACGGCTAGCATTAGACGAATGCACTGCACCTGCACTCAGGAGGATTAAACTCCCGTGACGCATCGACTAACCAGGCGGCAGGTACTGCCATCTCCGACTGATAACCGATCTGGGGCCGACCAGAGCTAGCAGTGCCTGCCTCCGTCTGACCACCGCGGTACCAGGGCCGACCAGAGCAGTGCCTGGCACTGTCTGACCGCTGCAGTACCAGGTGGGTGCCCGGCTCCACATACCAACGTAGCCACATACTAACCCACCGCCGCCACCGCCGCCACCGCCGCGCCGCCGCCGCCGCCGCCGCCGCCAGCCGGGCCGGGAAGCCATGTGTCCGTCAGCGGCTCACAGCCAGGCCGCTGCGCCGCCCGGCACCAGATCTGCCGAGATGGTGGTGGAATGGTGTGACAGAGAGGATTACACCTGCAGCTGACATCGCCCTGGGCCGACCGTGCCAGGCTCAGGGCCTCACGGTGCTCCAGACCCCCCTCTCCCCTAAGTGTGGCTGCAGATAATTCGAGACGACATGGTGATGTCAGGAAGCCACGGGAAGGCGGAGAGATCTGCGCCGGTCAGTGAGTCGTTAGTGCGGTGAGAAGTCTGTTTGGGCTTGGTGTCCGATGACAAGATATTGAGCCGGCTGGGATGATGTGAAGCTCAAGCAAACAGGATAATTGGCAGGTTGTTGGAGTGATATTCGTGCTTTGCGTGTTTTATGACATTACGTTCGTAGCTCTGTCTGTTCGATGTCTTTGGATCAAATTGTTACGAACAACACCAGACACAAGTGGTAAGATGTAATGAGGTTTGCTGTTAGTCGGCGTTCTAGGATGTCATCTGTCCGGAGAATATGAGGTGACGTACAAGGCGTACATGCAATGACTAATGAGCAGACTGCGGAGACACCGCTGGCCTTGGGATTAATCGGGCGTGGAGGTATGCTAGGGTCCCATTCGAAAGATCCAGCGGAAATCCTCACCGGATGGATGTATTGACATGGACACTGGACAGTTCACACCACACGGCGTCTTACCGAATTATATTATCAAACTATACCCGGTGGCCTTCACCTCTGTCAAATAAATCCGGCCTTGAATTTCGTGCATTAGGCTGCGGGTGACGACCGTTCATGGCCCTTGGTCTGTGTGTTTTGTGGTCTCATCTCATGTGCCCCGAGGGCAGGCCATCGGGCTCAGTGTGATCCTTGACTACCGCGCAGATCAAGGCCTGTGCGCGTATTTCTCCGCTGAACGCGTCCTCCTGTCCGCTCCTGTCGTGACAGATGGTGGGCGGAGATGTTCGGCGCAGACAAATGGCGCCAGTCCTGAAGGATAAGGTCTTCCAGGAAACAAGAGATTCATCTCGTATAGACCCCCTGTTACTCAACCTCTTCTGATTCATGGCTCTTCCGGGAATGACTAGACCGATTCTGCGACATTTTACTCCTAGTCAGCACAACTCATCACACAAAAATCTTCTAGCATCGCTATCATCAGACTCGAGCACGGATTTATTCAGGCAGTAGTATAACTAGCTAGTTAACTTCTGTATTGCTGGACAGCACTCAGCAGCGCCAGCCTCCGTGACAAGACGGTGTGTTTTCACACAGAAACAGCAACAGCATGGCCTTAACAATCTGCGGAGTGATTGTGAGTGATTTATGTGACCACAGTGACAGGCAGGTATGACGTTTCAATATGGGACGGTACAGGCGCTTACTAACTAGCCACTTGTAGTACAAATTACCATGCTGCAAATTTTGTGTAGGCTCTTGGTAGTGCCTTTTCGATTAATAGTCCTGGGACCGAGTGTATATTATGCAACAATGTATGTGAGCTTGCTAGTTTTGTGCCTTGATATGCACGTAATTGTACCTAATGTACGTAAAACGTTAATCGGTGTTGCTTATTTGGGGCGAGACCATGATAAGGTTAAAAGTCTGCGCATAGTCATCTTTGGATAATTGTTTACCTGTCAAAGTGATTCACATGCGTATATCTCTAATTTTCCATCAAACTTATCGCTAAACAACGGTGCAGCGGAAAACGACACAAAACATAATAGGAGGGTTTAATTAACTGAAATTTTATCGTCGATATCGTCGCACTGGCGGATCCAGAACGTGGGCTGAAGGCGGTTTGGGGTCTAAATGTAAAAAGTTTCATCAAATTTGGAAAATTCGTTGGATTTGGCTTCCTTGTGTCCTTGTTGGACGGATTAAAACAAACATGTCCTTCGTAAAAGTTAATTTATATTTCCTTCTACATTGGAAAAATGTGTCAAATTTCACCGAAATCCAGGCGATATGGGGGGGGGGCTAAAGCCCCTGCCGCCCCCTTGGATCCGCTAGTGTATCGTCGTCATTTACCGAAGCACTTGCTTGAAGTTGGAACTAATCAGCAGGGCCAAAAATTAATGAAAGACAAATTATTTAGTATATATTACTCACAATACTCAGTAGATGAATCATCAATGCACTACATACCTCGCCTTCATTTGCCAGACGAATCCTTAGGCATATTTGTCGTGTGATGCGTCTGACTACTCAGCTGTTGAAAGACACGGTGGGATGACGCTGTGATAAAGTGACGCTGTGATAATGTGACGCTTTGATAAAGTGACGCTGTGATAATATGATGCTGTGATAATGTGACGCTGTGGTAATGTGATGCTGTGATAATGTGATGCTGTGATAATGTTACGCTGTGATAATGTGATGCTGTGGTAATGTGATGCTGTGATAATGTGATGCTGCGATAATGTGATGCTGTGATAATGTGATGTGATAATGTGACGCTGTGATAATGTGATGCTGTGATATTGTGATGCTGTGATAATGTGATGCTGTGATAATGTGATGCTGTGATAATGTGATGTTGTGATAATGTGAATGTTGTGATAATGTGATGCCTGTGATAATGTGATGCCTGTGAGTAATGTGGCTGTGATAAATGTGATGCTGTGATAATGTGACGCTGTTGATAATGTGACGCTGTGATAATTGGCTGTGATAATGTGACGCTGTGATAATGTGTGATGTTGTGAATAATGTGACGCTGTGATAATGTGACGCTGTGATAATGTGATGCTGTGATACTGTGATGTTGTTGATAATGTGACGCTGTGTAATGTGATGCCTGTGATAATGTGATGCTGTGATAATGTGATGCTGTGATAATGTTGATGCTGTTATAGGTAATGTGATGGCTGTGAAATGTGATGTTGTGATAATGTGACGCTGTGATAATGGTGATGCTGTGATAATGTGTGGCTGTGATAATGTGACGCTTGTGATAATGTGGATGCTATGATAAATGTGACGCTGTGATAAATTGTGGACGCTGTGTAATGTGATGCCTGTGAATAATGTGCGCTGTGATAATGGTGATGCTGTGGATAATGTGACGTCTGTTCATAATTGGGACGCCTGTGATAATGTGATGTTGTGGATAATGTGGACGAATGTGATAAATGTGGATGCTGTGATATGTGATGGCCTGTGATAATGTGAACGCTGTGATAATGTGATTGCTGTGATAATGGACGTCTGTTATAGGTAATGTGATGCTGTGATAATGTTGATGTTTGTGATAATGTGAACGTGCTGTGATAATGTGATGCTGTGATATGTGATGATCGTGATAATGTGATGCTGTGAATAATGGTGATGCTGTGATAATGATGGATGGGCTGTGATAATGTGACGCTGTTATAGGTAATGTGATGCTGTGATTAAGTGACGGGTCTGTATGGTATGTGATGCTGTGATAATCGTGATGTTGTGATAATAGAACAATGTGATGTGTTGATTAATGTGAACGTGCAGGCAGCCATTACTGTGATAATGTGATTGCTGTGATAATGTGATGGCTGTGATAATGTGGATGCTGTGATTAATGTGACGCTTGTGATTAATGTGATGCTGTGATAATGTGATGCTGATGATAAATGTGATGCTGTGATAATGTGACGCTGCTGTGATAATGTGATGCTGTTATTAGGTAATGTGAATGCTGCGATAAATGTGATTCTGTGATAATGTGAGATTGTTGATTTAATGTTGATGCTTGCGATATATTGATGTTGTGAATAATGTGATGCTATGATAATGTGATGCTGTGATAATGTGATGCTGTGATAATGTGATGCTGTGATAATGTGACGCTGTGATAATGTGATGATGCTGTGATAATGTGATGCTGTTGATAATATGACGCTGTGATAATGTGACGCTGTGATAATGTGATGACTGTGATAATGTGACGCTGTGATAATGTGATGCTGTTATAATGTGATGCTGTGATAATGTGATGCTGTGATAATGTAATGTTGTGATAATGTGACGCTGTGATAATGTGACGCTGTGATAATGTGATGTTGTGATAATGTGATGCTGTGATAATGTGACGCTGTGATAATGTGATGTTGTGATAAAGTGATGCTGCGATAATGTGATGTTGTGATAATGTTATGCTGATAATGGACTTCTGGAAATTACGACTGAGTAAGCTGACTTATTGCAAATGTGAGATCAAGGACCGGGTAACGCTCATATCTACTTAATCGCCACGTCCATCCTTTAATTCAAATAGATGTTTTAGAGAGATATGCTACATCTTCGTGCTGGTGTGGAATTAATCAGCACCAGGTTTATTATGTGTTAAGTAGTGGCTACCTCGAACGGCTGATTTAGGTACGGTATGGACTTACAACCCATCGATTAATTAAATTACGCTTCCTAAATGAAGTCCTTTGACAGCGATAAATATCAGGGCTAACTCATGCAACAATCTTATAATCTTCAGGCATGCTAGCGTCATTAATTTTCCTGACATTTACTTAAACCTAATTGCGTATCATTTCTCTGATCAATTTACGATTTTCGACCCATCGCATTGCTTCACTGTACCGTACTGTACCATAGGCTGGCCTCTGCATATCTAAGACACAAGTTCGCCGATAAAGCACATATCGCTTTATCGGCGAACTAAGGGGCTGTACGCTACACTTCTGGCGCACACTGTGGCGATATCGCCGCAGCCTGCGGCTATTCTGACGCGCCCTTGAATTCGAGTCCAGCGCGCGGCGTCGTCTGCCCGCCTCAGGCCAGGGATTCACGATGAGCTCCCGGGACAGCCTTGTGAAGGTCGGGCTGGACATAAAGCAGAGGCAGGTGGCCGCCGCGGCGGCTGCGGTTGGCGGGCATACCTCCCAGGTAATGATACAGCCGGCCTCCGTGAGAACTGAGAAAGCATTCCGAGTGGCCCACGGACGCGGGCAGAGTGCTACTGCTAGCGGTAAGTATAGAGGTTTAAAAATGAGAGGTGGTGTGTATGGTGATGATATGAAACGGTCCATGGCCGTTGGTGTCATTAGGGAAATACGCACATTGCGGCAAGATTGAAGATAGGATGTATTTGGATTGAAAAATGTAGGCTCACTTTGTAGCAAGAGTTTACTATTGAATGTTCAACCCTGAATATTTATTATTGTTTGTAATCGATTATGGTTGCTCATTTCTGCTACCTTTATTGCATGTACTGGTTTATCTATTCGGTTTATCTACACATAGTACGGTTTATCTACACATCAGTGGCCTCGGTTTTGAAGCTATTATCATTTGGCATGTTCAAAAAAGTATATATAGGCACTTAAATGTTATTATGTATTGGCGAAGCGACCTGTAGTAATTAGCATCAGCCAAATTCTCAATATATTTCACGTCAATATCCTGATCATTAACCTTGACTTGATGTACATACATCAGCGAGTCAACAAGTAAACCGCTGATTGGATAGGGCATTCTCGCGGTATTAACATGCTTCAACCTTGTTCCATATGTCATTGTAAATCAATTAAATGGAACATCAAGTATCATCGCGTTATGGCCTCTTCAGATTCAAGTCACGCCAGTATTGAAATGTCGACATGCATTGCTGACATGGTCGTTTACTAATTGTTTAAAGTGGAACGTTATGTGCTAGCTGACCTCCGAAAAACCTATTCGGTCTTCGTTTATTGCTTGTAGACATGCGCCTTATAGGCCTATACCTCGTTTGACAGTAGAGATGTATTACGCGTGCAAAGTGCTGTCGGAAGTGTCGAAGCCTAAAAGACAGGATTCAACTTTCTCTAGTCGGTTTGCCCTTGGTGTGCTCAGGGCGGAACTGAAGGCCAGGCAGAATCTGATCGGTCACTTCGGTTTAGCACGGGCAGCTAATTCTCGTTTCAATTCGTGCTTAAATTTGCGTATCATTGAAGGGTGAGAGAGGATTCCTGCGATTAAACGGTTAGATTATTACGTTTGCTTTTTACTCATGGATTACGTTATATTACTTTTTCAGAGCTTCAAGAGGCATGTTAAGTTGGATTTCTCGCAATCGTCTTCTCTGACCATTACACAATACACATATCGGGTCACGTATAAGAACATATCCGCGAACATGTCGAAATGCCCACTTAAAATCTAAGATGCAAGCCCTGCATTATCTACAGATCTGTGCTGTATGGTCGGCAGACGGTTTCAACTTTCAAAATAAATAAAGTTCCCATTAATCAAAGCGAGACTGGTCGTTAAGATTGTATCAGCTGTTTGGCTGCCAGCCGCTGTGTACGCACCGGACTCGCTACATGGCTTCCTGCCTGCCCTGTGAAGGACGACCCGACACATACATCTCCTTCGCGGCCCTGTGAAGTGTACGCACCTGACTCGCTGCCTGGCCTCCTGTGGCAGGAGGCTGGGCAGCGAGCCACTGTGAAGGACGACCCGGGGCCGGCACATACGCTTCCTTCACGGCCCGTCAGTGTCTGCTACGATACTTTTTCTTCAGCATCCGCAATCGTATTTTTTGTATTTTCGATCCATTGGCCGCGCGAAAGAATGGATAACGGTCAGATAGGATCAGTATGCATGATATCACTGTGGTAATTACCAGTGCTGTGTGCGCCTCGCACGCCGTGAGAGGCTGGCCACTGTTAGTCTGTGGTAAATACCGGTACCAGCGGTAACAGCGAGAACTAACTGTGGTATACCAGTGACGTCACTTTCCGGGCTAAATCAGGCACGTGTTTGTTGGAATTTGATGGGTATACCATATTTACATTCACTCAGGAACATGGGTTCACGTGAATGCAGTGCAAATATTCCGCCTATCCCTGACCAGTGACCATCAAAGCTTGCTGATTTATTCAGGAGTTGTTGGCTTAGGAGTAGAGAAGTGAAGGTATATTTTATCCAATGGCTTATAACCGGGCTCCAAATGTTGAACAATATAATTCAGGGGAGGGGTTTCATGGAAATGATTGTGGGAGTTCAAACTGAAATGAATGCTTCTCCCCCTCAAAATCCCACTACAGCAGGCAACGAAAAAAAAATGGTGCTGGTTTTTCGTATGTAGAGGAAGGTGGAGTAATTCTTTAAAATCACTTATAGGCGCACACGGGCGCCGGTAAATCACAACATAAGAGCGTCTTTATCAAATTGGATCGACTTTATTTTACACTCTGAAACAATAAGGTGTGCATTTGTTCGTTA
>VOPJ01011150.1:0-20882 GCA_014673585.1 Semibalanus balanoides
CCTGTACGGGTGGAGATGCAGTCAGCGGTGGAGTGCACTGCGGGCTAGGGGATGCAGCTAGTGCGGACAAAGGAGATACTGAGGGCTGGGTATGCGGAAGGACGGGGATGCACATGGGTGGAGTGACTGAACATATATGCTGGTGGGTAGAGTGGCTGTACAGATCCCGGCAGGGACGTGGGAACCGTGGGGGCGATGGGGGCAACGCGCCCTCTCACTGTGGGGACCCACTGGGGGGGGGGGGGGGGGGCGACGCCTCTACAACTTTGGAGCTAGGTGTCGGCCCTCCTACGTCTTTTACCATGGCCTTTTAACTCCGAGTTAGATCAACGGCATTGTCTACGGAAATTTGCTTATGTTTTGTACAAAAAAGGTGCAGTTTTGACGACAAATTTCAAAAATAAAAGCAAGTGCATTCATTTAGTTTGGAGCTGGCTTTGCACCCTTCCATCTGTACAGTGGCACCGCACATTTAACTATCGTAGCATTAATGGAAACACTGCTCAATACAGCGCACACCTGTCACTAGGATATGTTTCTTCGTCGTAACGTTTATAGAGCTATTTCTTAATCGCAATATTGTATTGCTTCTTGGAGGTAAATGCTATTATTCATGAATTATTGCAAGGCTCCAAAGAGTAAATAACATTCAGTCTTTTTGGCAAGTGATAGGTCAGGGTGTTTCATCCGTTTTTAAGCAAAGCGCGTCATTACAGATGCATCAGCATGATGTCGGCTTTGCTCCTTTGACATTCAGCACAGAGTGAGTCGGCCAGGTAGGGGTCGGAACAAATATGAAAAGTGGTCACTAACGAAATACCGGATCAAGGCGGTCGCCAGCATTGACGCATTCCAGCGATATATCGCTTATTTTAGCTATCATTTTTGCTACCTCAGGTCCGCCAAAAAGTTCGCCCCCCAACTTCAAAATAGTTCCAACACCCCTGGATGCCGGTGGGTGGAGTGGATGCTCAGATGCCGATGGGTTGAGTGGATGTTCACAGTTCAGATGCCGGTGCAGGTGGAGTGGCTGTACAGATGCAGGTGGGTGGAGTGGCTTGGATATTTGGCTGCGGAGAAAGGAGAAGGGTTGTGGATGAAGGTTATAGCGAGGCTGATGGGGTGAAGATGAAGAGAGGAGCGGGTGAGATGCAGTTGAGTAGTTGAATTGGAGTATGCAGATTGAGGTACAGATTTGATGCAGATTGAGGTACAGATTTGATGCAGATTGAGGTACAGATTTGATGCAGTTGAAGGGTACACCCGATTTTTTTTGATGCAATGATTAGAAGGTACATAATTTTTTTAATGCAGAATTGAGGTACCAGATTTTGATTGCAGAATTGAGGTACAGATTTGAATTTGCAGATTTGAGGTAACATAGATTTTGATGCAAGATTGAGGTACAGATTTTATGCTTCCAGATTGAGGTTACAGACTTTTACATGAAGATTGACAGTTAAGTATTACAGATTTACTGTCAGATATGAGGTTTACCAGATTTGATTGTTCTCAAGATTCGAAGTTGTTTTTAAAGATTTGTTTGCAGATTGAAAGTAACCAGAAACTTTGCTGCAGTTATTTAAGGTACAGATTTTGATGCAGAAATTAGAGTACAGATTTTGAATGCCAATTGGGAGGTACAGATTTGAATGCAAGTATTGAGGTAACAGCAATTTTAGATGGCTAGAATTTGAGGGTTACAGATTTTTTGATTTGGTTCAGAATTTGGACCAGGTTACAGATTTGAAATGCAGATTTTGAGGGTACCAGAATTATTGATGCAAGGATTGAGGTACATGATTTATGGCAAGATTTTGAGGTACATAGTATTTAATGCCAGGATTGAGGTACAGGTTTTGGATGCAGATGATGTAGACAGAATTTTGATTGCATTTGATTGAGGTACAGGAATTTTTGAATAGCAGAAATTTTGTTGTAAGGGTACAGGATTGATGCAGCTGAGGTACAGATTTGATGCAGATTGAGGTACAGATTTGATGCAGATTGAGGTACAGATTTGATGCAGATTGAGATACAGATTTAATGCAGACTGAGACGGTCGTTTGGAAGCGTTACATAACGGAGGATTAGACTGGAGGTAGGGTGGACAATGAAAGGCAGGGAGGCAGGGAGGCAATAGAAGACTGGAGACAATGGAAATACGAGCTTAGCTAGAGTGTGAGGTGGAGCAGTGGAGCAGGATGCCGGCTATATTCGCAACGGCGATCAGAGGCAAATCGGCGATATCGAAACGGTGTAGACCGCAACTAGCTTGCTGTGAGACAGAGCCGACAGTACCGTTCAGCTGATGCTGTATGTAATACAGCATCAGCTGGTCTATTGGCGTAGGGTAGGGTGACGGGTGTAGGCCGTAGGGTGAAGGGTGGGTATAATATCTAACAGTACATTTCATGATGATGCATGTAATACCTAACTGTACATTCACAAGCAGAAATGAAGGGAGAAGAACGCGTTTCTGCGAGACGGAGTCAAATGCCGCTTTCATGTGGTTATTATACCCACTAGCGGATCCAGAGGGGGCGGCAGGGGCTTTAGCCCCCCCATATCTCCTGAAATCGGCGAAATTTTGCATATTTTCCCATGTAGAAGGAAATCTAATAAACTTTTACAAAGGCATCTTTGTTTTAAACCGTTCAATAAGGTAAAAGGAAGCCAAATCCGATGAGTTTGTCAAATTTGATGAAACTTTTTTAAACTTAGCCACCCCCCCAAAGCTTACGTTCTGTATCCGCCAGTGATTATATCGTGACCGAAAAGTGTGTGTGTGTGTGTGTGTGTGTGTGTGTGTGTGTTTGTGTGTGTGTGTGTGTGTGTGTTGTGTGTGTGTGTGAAGACCAAAATGAGGCAATACAAGCAGGAACCGTGAACAATATGAATTAAAGTGATGTGTCTGTATTGGAGCAATTAAGGCTAGTTGACGTTGGCTAGAAAGAAGCTTCCAGCTAGGAATACTCACTTAAGACCTTAGCATATGGGTTCCTAAACCGAGCACAAATAACCAACATTCAACATCATCTGTCAGTCGCTGAAGTGCCATCAACATCTTTCACACAGAGGCAAGACATCACGACTCCAGCGGCTGTGAGGACTAGGAGACGCCGAGACGCCGCAGAACGCCAGTGATATTACACGGCTGTGTCAGAAGACGTGTATACCGGATACAGTCGGATATCACCGGATACGGCTGTCCCCGACCGAGCGTCGTCAGTGTGCGCTCCAACGCACCGGCCGATACCCCCAGCTGGTAATCGAGGTTTGTATTTTACTGCGGTGATTAACTCGTTTCAGATTTAATAACGGGTATAACCCTGGGATGGCCAGCGTTTTAGCTTTTGTCTCCCCAGAGTCGAACGATGCAGTAAACCTATTAGGCGTTTTACACGCCAACGCACGCTGGGCGGAGGCCATGGACTGATTACGATACAAACTGACCCGGTTCGAACGTCATCTTTACGACGCTCTGGTCTTTAAGTTGAGAACGGTCGCTGCCAATGCTAGTCTCGGGACGCATTGGTGAGGGATATTAATTTTACCGTATTTTAAGCACATAGTGAAGCTGAGTAGTTCGACATAGTACCTTACTTATGCTAGAAATCCTAAGAATATTTATATCACGAACCGGCCATTCCAAAAAAAAGCACAGCTGGGTATCAGATAGCCGTCACGGTAGATGTAATGACGATCTTTGGTATGATCATTGTTGAATGGGCTAATGTGGCATTTCCAGGTAATGTAATCATTAATAAAAAAACGCACACAAAAACAGGGATGTCTATGTAGTAACAACGGTGTAGTGCAGCCGACGGCGTACCTACTGTACTGCATATACCTAGCGATTGCATTGGTACGCTGTTTGACTCTGACGGCTTCATCAATTTCGTGTGCATGACTACCCAGGAAGCAATTACTAGCTAGTGTTTGCGATCACATACGTCATTGAGCTTAACTGTTAGCCTTAAAAAGCAGCAGCTGTGAAATTTACTTGAAGGTTCACACTCTCATCATTATTTGCTTGTGCTGTTGCTTCGACATTTATTCACTGATAAAAGACCAGTAGGATTAAAGGCAAGGTAGCGCTACATTTTCGCCATTATTCTATTATGGTTTCAAGCCCTTTGAAGCCTGTGTTCGGGAAAAGTGGGGATTCCCTCATACTGCTGTGCTAATTACGGTCACTGAGCTATCGGATGGAGCAGGTTTCAACGATAAGGGGACATAACTTTATTTGCAACGCAACACTGAATAATGATTAGAGGGAAACTATAAAACCCAACACACCCTCACAGGAACTCGCCAAGCAATGCAGTCTGTAATACAACCTTTTTTCTTATAGATTTTCAGCTTTTTCCGTAGCGCTGACGCGTTCCTATTTGCAAACAAAGAACATAGACTGGAATAACATAGCTATGGTAGAGGGGGAGCCAGGTCCTGCTCAAGCAATGCAGTACTCGTTGTTGCTCCAGCAATGGAGGGCCTGCTCCTGTCGCAGTTCCTACGACTACCGTCACCACACCGCGGCCCAGTGCAGCAGCTCAGACGGCTGGTGGACTTTCTCAGCGGCGCAATCAAGCTCCATCAATCAAGCTGCGCGGCGGCGGCGGACGGACGCGGAGTAAAAAGGCTGCCACGGCCGCCATCTCTCCTCCGGGCCACGGCTGACGGGACGGGGCAGTCAAGCGGGGTGGGGTGGGGTGGGGTGGGGTAGGGTGGGGTTCCCACGGGAGGGGTCGAGCTGCAGCCATTCTCAGTAATCAGTATGCTGTATAGCTCTGCTGTCTCTACTCTGGGCTGGTACTGCCAACTGCCTCCTTAGAATGTACCACAAACACATGCTAATTATCGATGTAAACAATCCGGTATCGATCGATACCTAGTCCTGGATTCCAGGTACCAGATGGAAAGGGTACCTACTACTCTAGATTCATATAACATACGTTTTAAGGGGTTTTTATCCTGGTCTAGCTGAAGTGTGGCCGCACTCGCAAGTTAGTTTTGAATTAGACCGGCTCGCGAGTAGTAGCTGCGGCATTTTTTTGTGCAGGCACTTGCATGACTTCCATTAGCGCTTATCTTCTCGCATTTTATAGGGTTAAGAGCAGTATTCACCGTCTTCTTTTTGTGTTGATCTGCTCAAGATGTATTTGAGCCTCTGGTGACCTGACCAGACCTGGAAGCAGACGGGTGGAACGTTTTGTTACCACTTGTGTTGTCATATTGTAAGTGTTTGACTCTTTTGCAGGGTAAAATCTGGAAGAATGGTATTTTTATAGCCACTGTAATTGTGCTCAAAACTACTTGTTTTTTTTTAACCAAATGATTTAATTTTTTGAGCCATGATATTGAATGATTATAGTGAGTACGAAAGGTTTCAGGTGCAATATATCTCGAGTAAGTTGAGTATTTGTTTAGGAGGTGAAAGGGTGTGCAGTCCCAGTGAAGTGCTAGCAAGAGTATCGGAGGGTAGACAGAGAGTAACTTTGCAACTAAATAATATATAGAACGATAAATGATATAATTGTTTGATCGTCGTATTCGCGACGGCCATAGCGTGCTATCTGGTTTACAAGACAGTAAATTGATTTTCAAATTAAATCAATATTGAAGTGTGGGCTAAGCATGTACAGAGATGAGGTTGAAAAAATACGGTATGTAAATTTGCTATGTTTATTGAATAAAATTATGCACGAAAACTGTTTTTATACCTAAGAAAGAACATTTTCAAAAGTTGGAATAGTCAGGAATATAAGATAGAAGAATAGTGTATACATAGGTTTCGTCTGATCTGGGTCGGGTTTAGTGTAACGTCTTCAGTTTTGACTTTAGTCGGATTGTGTTTGGTCATGTGGTTGTTGCATGAGGGAGCGAAAGAGTACGACAGATTGTTGTGTGCAGTCCTGCGTATTATAATTATTAAGTTGTGTAAATGTGTGTGACTCGCTGACCTCGGTGACCGTTGCAAAGGTTATCTGAGCACAATTTACTTGTAATCAAATTTTCTACTCTAATTTTTATCGGAAGTGGCTTAGGGTATTGCAGGATTGACAACTTCGTTGATAACAATTAGGCCGTATTCAGTTGTATCTAGCGGAAATTTTACTTTCTCGACTTTGATTTTGTTCGTGCGCTGAACAGAGATAATAGTCGGAGTTAATTTTGATGCATTTCAGATATTTTATTATGATTACTCTCAATTATTCCCGTGCAAGACGTACTCCAATAGAATTTAAAATAAATAATTTAATTGCGTGGTTTTAAGGTCGGTAGGTTTCTAGAGGTCCATAAGTGTCATTTTATCAGATATCATTACACAAAAATAAATACCTGTGTTGGATTTGAGTTGCCTTACTTTCATTTGGTGTTCGTTTCTGAGGTAAAGATGTATGGTTTTCTAGGAATTGGATAATTTGTTGTGGAGTTATTGGCTAACTGGCTAAGTCATGCAAGATACCCTCACGAAAATGCCGGAGGCTATAACTCGGCATTCGTAGCTCTAATCAAACTGAAACTTGCATAGCGCGGTTCAGCGCCCCAGGTAACCCCTGTCACGGAGTTTTATCGAAATCGGAGATGTAGGGTGTTAATTTGGGATTTTTGCTTGTCGATCTGTCCTGGAATGCCCCACCTGTGAGAGGATCAGTGATCTATCCGTGAACAAACTTTTAACCTCACATGGGTCTACGCAGCGTTAGACGCGGACAAATAGGATCTCATCTTAAAAACGAACTGCATGCATTGTTCGTAAAGGTAAAGGAGATGCCATTCCAATTCCATTCAACATCTTGAAAGTGAGTAACTATTACAGCAAACGTTAAACACATTTATCTGGTTTGGAATGGTGTTTATAGCAATGCATGCATATGCAATATTTAAATTAACAGGTACAATTAGGACGCTGTTGCAGTTGATCACCAGCTATTTTTCAAATCTTATCAAATCTTAATTCTGAACAGAATTGCTGCCTTCTCACGAAGCTCAAAGCTGTCAACTACCTAAATCCGGTGGCAATGCACTTAACATCAAACAAATTTGCGATCGCTGAGGCCATTACGTTTATGTCAACACGGCAGTTGACTGACCCAAGCCGTATTATGATTTATGGAGGGTTATTTTCGAGCTCAATGTCTATGAGTTCGTCCTGCTCCTTTCTGCGAAAGTGCACGCAAATAGAGGGCGGTGTTTGGTAAGGCATTCTCGACTCCAGAAATAGTTAGAACAACGATTTGTGTTTGTTTATTTAAAACTTAATGCATGCATTCTTCTCTAGAAATGTGTATTTGCTGAGGCGCTGTAAGTTTGTCAACCAGAGATTGTTGAATTGCATATTGCTGTTCAGTGTATCATTAACATTCGATTTTGTCAAAAATTTCGGAGAAGGTCGAGAATTTCGGAGAATTTCGAAGAATTTTGGTAAACGATACATTCCTTAAAACAATAAAAATATAGGTCTTTCATTTGCTGAATTAAATTAAAATCACTCTCAAGATCGGAGCGATCCATCAATGTTGGTCAGGACGATCTTGTGCAGACGGTCCTGTGTCGGACAGTGGACGGTCCTGTGTTGGTCAGGGGACGGTCCTGTGTCGGTCAGGAGACGGTACTGTGTCAGTCAGGGGACGGTCCTGTGTCAGTCAGGGGACGGTCCTTGTCAGTCGGGGGTTCTTGTCAGCGACAGTCGTCTCGTTTTGGTAGGACGTCTGTGTCCAGTCTGTGTGTCGTTTGGTGTGGGTCAGGACGGGCTTGTCGTCAGGGGACGGGTCTGTGTCAAGTCAGGGACGGTCCTGTGTCAGTTCAGGGGGAGGTCTGTGTCAGTCAGGGGACAGTTCGTGTATCAGGGACGGTCTATTGTCAGGGGACGGTCTGTGCGTCATGGCAGTCCTTGTGTCAGTCAGGGCGACGGTCTTGTGTCGGTCAGGGGACGGTCCTGTGTCGTCAGCGAGGTCCTGTTTTGGTCAGAGGACGGTCTGTGTCGGTCAGGACGCGTCTGTAGTCGACGGTCTTCAGGGAGGTCCTGTGTTGGTCGGGGACGGTTGTGTCAGTCAGGAGGTCCTTGGTCGTAGGGGGGGTCTGTGTTCGGGTCGGGCGTCTGGGTTGTAGTCAGGGGGGTCGTTTGTCTGTCCAGGGACGGCCTGTGTCAGTAGGGGGATAGGTCCTGTGGGTCAGTCAGGGGCGGTCTTCATAGGGGAGGTCTTGGTGTCAGCAGGGACAGTCCTGTGTCGGTCAGGGGAATAAACCTGTGTTCAGCCAGGGGACGGTCTGGTCAGTCAGGGGACGGTCTGTGTCGGTCGGGGTGACGGTCTTGTCAGTCAGGGGACGGGTCTTCGTGAGTCAGGGGGACAGTCCTGTTGGTTGCGTCAGGGGACAGTCCTGGTGTCGTCAAGGGACGGTCTGGTCGTCGGTCAGGGGACGGTCCTGTGTCGGTCAGGGAGGTCCTGTGTTTGTCAGGGGACGTCTTGTGTTGGTCAGGGCGGTCCTGTTGTCAGTCAGGGCCGGTCTGTGTCCGTCAGGGGACGGCTGTGTTGGTTCCGGGGACGGTCTGTGTCGTCAGGGGACGGTCTGTGTTGGTCAGGGGTACGGTACTGTGTCAGTCATGGGGACGCTCCTGTATTGGTCAGGGATTGGTCCTGTGTCGGTCAGGGGGACGGTCCTGTGTATGTCAGGGAAGTGTCCGTTTGTCATCAGGGAACGGTCCTGTGTCAGTCAGGGGACGGTCCTGTGTCAGTCAGGGGACGGTTCTGTGTTGGTCAGGGGACGGTCCTGTGTCAGTCAGGGGACGGTCCTGTGTTAGTCAGGGGACAGTCCTGTGTCAGTCAGGGGACGGTCCTGTGTCAGTCCAGGGACGGTCTGTGTCAGCTCAGGGACGGTCCTGTGTCAAGTCAGGGGACTCGGTCTGTGGTCAGTCAGCGGGACGGTTTCTGTGTAGTCAGGGGACGGTCCCCTGTGTAGTCGGGGACGGTTCTATATTCGTCAGGGGACGGTCCCTGGTGTCACGTCAGCGGGACGGTCCTCGTGCTCAGTCAGTGGGACGTGTCCTGTGTCGCGTCAAGGGGGACGTCCTCGTTTTGGTCAGGGGACGGTCCTGTGTCAGTCGGGGCGGCTCCTGTGTTCCGTCGGGCGGTCCTGTTTTGGTCAGGGACGTCCCTGTGTTTCGGTCTAGGGGACCGCGTCCTGTGTGTCAGGGGACAGGTCCTGTCGTTCAGTCAGGGGACGGTCCTGTGTTGGTCAAGCGGGACGGTCCTGTGGTCAAGTTACGGGGACGCCCGTTCACGTCAGGGGATCGGTCCTGTGTGGTCAGGGGAGGTCCTGTGTCAGTCAGGGACGGTCCTGTGTCGGTCAGGGGAGGTCTGTAGTCAGGGGACGTCCTGTGTCAGTCAGGGGACGTCCTGTGGTCAGTCAGGGACGGTCCTGTGTCAGTCAGGGCGACGCGTCTGTGTTGGTCAAGGGGACGGTCCTGTTTTGGTCAGGGACGGTCCTGTGTCAGTCAGGGGACGGTCCTGTGTCGGTCAGGGGACGGTCCTGAGCAGATTCAGGGGAGTCATGTGTCGGTCAGGGGACGGTCCTGTGTCAGTCAGGGACGGTTCCTGTGTCGGTCAGGGATTGGTCCTGTGTCGGTCAGGGGACGGCCTGTGTAAGTCAGGGACGTCCTGGTGGTTTAGATCAGGGGACGGTCCGTGTCAGTCAGGGGTCGCCTGTGTCAGTTCAAGGGGACGGTCCTGTGTCGGTCAGGGACGGTCCTGTGTTGGTCAGGGGACGGGCCTGTGTCAGTCAGGGACGGTCCGTGTCAGTCAGGGGACGGTCCTGTGTTCGGTTCCAGGGACGGTCCTGTATTCGGTCAGGGAGGACGTTCCTGTGTCATTCAGGGACGGTCCTCGTAGTTGGTTTCAGGGGACGGTCCTGTGTCAGTCAGGGACGGTCCGTGTGTTGGTCAGGGGGACGGTCCTGTGTTGGTCAGGGGACGGGTCCTGTGTCAGTCAGGGGACGGTCCTGATGGTCAGGGGACGGTCCTGTTTTGGTCAGGGGACGGTCCTGTGTCGGTCAGGGGACGGTCCTGTGTTGGTCAGGGACGGTCCTGTGTCGGTCAGGGGACGGTTCCTGTGTTAGTCAGGGGACGGTCTGTGTCAAGTCAGGGGACGGTCCTGTGTCAGTCAGGGGACAGTCCTGTGTCGGTCAGGGGACGGTCCTGTAGTGTACCGTGTGGGGAGGGCCCATCAATGGCGGCCAGTCCTGCCGTCGGCGGGAACATTGTGACGCTGACAGCGGTCTCCTCGCCCGGCCGTCGCGGTGCGCCGTTATCGATGGCACAGGCCTCCCCATTCACTGCGCCTCCCCTGGACCGCCCACCCCTATTCAGACCCCCCCCCACCCCCTCCCCCACGGCCACCACCGGGCCGCCGGAACCGGGACCGAGGAGACGTTCATGTGGTGCCGCCAGATCTGCCTCCCCGACCCCCAAGCAATACCCAATGCTGCCACTGCCACAGGTTCAAGCGATGCATACGGTGGAAGCATGCAAGGCAGCAAGAGATGGAAGGAAGCAAGCATGATGGAAGCGTTAAAGTGTTTTTGTAAAGATACTAAAGTTAAACATTTTGTATGAAACGTCATGTCGACATTTGCTTTTATATACATTTACTGTTTATGTCCATGAATTAAATATATTTCGCAGCAAAAGGGGACAATTTACTAAAGCGAGAATTTCCGCTTCCTAGATTATAACGACATTCGAACAAATTTTAACCCTCGTCCTACGGGGGTCCTAAAGCGACCCCCCTGATGTTCTTCTTGCATAACTGTTTACACATAGTGCCGATCTTGCTGAATTTTTTAGCAGCTATATTTAGAACAATTGTACGTACGCTGTCAATTTTTTTTTTATCAAAATTAGTCAGAAGTTTGGGAACTAATGACGTTTTAGTGACGTCATGCACATGGAAAAATTATAAATATTGAAAAAAATTGTAGAAAATAGAGTTTTGCAGCGAATTGCAAACTAAAACGTCAAAGATTTAAATTGTCAATTTCTTTCAAGTTGCAGTCACAAATTGTATTTTTTTTCGTTTTTTGGCCCCCCTTTTTTGAAAATCCTTACAAAATCAATTTGTTCAAATATGTTAAAAAAGCCGGAATATATGCGTGAGAACTGAGTATGGACAATACTCAAACAAATTTTCAAAGTATTAGCCGTTTTTACGATGGCTTATTTTGCGCGAAATGTTTTAAAACATTTTAAAATGCTTTAAAATGTTTCAGTGGTAGCCATCTTCACGATGGGCTAATTTGCGAGAAATGTGTTAACCCTCGGCGTATGGGACCGTAAGGCGAGGGTTAAAACATTTTTTCGCCAATTAGTCCATCGTGAAAGCGGCTACTACTAAAACATTTTAAAACATTTTAAAATGTTTTAAAACATTTCGCTCAAAATAAACCATCGTGAAAACGGCTAATATCTCTCATTTTGACGGAGTGATGGCTCACTAAGTAGAAGAAACTCATGACGTTATTTTATAAATTCACTTTTTGGAACCTTTTTGACCAAATACAAACATACAAATATCGTTTTTGTATTTCTGAGACCAAACTGGTCTAGGAACACGTCTTTTCATTTAAAACAATCAATTTTGAATTTTGATGTTTTCTGATCGCTATTGTGGACGTGATCGGGTCGAGGTTGCTAATGCTAATCGCCCATAGCAACTTTCATCTAGGTTGAAGATTTCCGTAGCTTAAGAGGTTATTAACTAATCAAGACATATAACTCGATATATGGTTAGATAGCTAATTCAACGACCAAAACAATTTTGACGCTAACCAAATCATTTTATTTTCACAATTCTATTAATGACGACGGACAGAGCGAAATCGCTGTTTTTGGATGTGGCGAATTTTGGGTCATTCACTTAAAGGGAGTGTGCCTACTCACATTGGTCATGTGGAGTTGTTGACACTAGTCTGTAGAACATATTTTTTTCTGAAATTTTAGCCAGTACTTCATTTCCACAGAATCACTTTTAGTTGCTGAGATATTCCAAAGCCCAATCACATTACTGGCAGTAGATTTAATTATCAATAGTCCCAGGAGAGCTTTCGCACTAGAAGCATTGCTCTTAAATTACAACGCTACCATATATTGTTAGCTCTGGCCAGTCGCCATTATAGGAAAAAACATCTTCGCTTCTCTGTTTATAGTGACGGTCGTTTATGAGTTTGAAACAAACAAATGGCAAAAACAGAATTATAAGTAAAAATTCAACTAAAGGGGCTCCAGTCGTGAATTTTATCGTAACCCAATAATGCAAAGCAATAGCTATCTTACCGTCAATACAAATATATTTGACATGGTCAAAAGAGTAGGCACACTCCCTTTAACCTGGAAGGTCACTCGTTGACCTGAAACCTAAAAATTAGGTACCATTAGAATTCTCACATGACAGGAAACATGATGGTTTCTACCGCGTTGCTCTATGCTGCTTGGTTCGGAAGCTAACAGGGGTTGTCTTTTTAGGACCCCCGTAGGGCAAAGGTGAGAAAAGCTCCCGTAGGGCGAGGGATAATTTAGCTACTAACGCAATCTTCTTCCAAACCGTTTCCTTTGCGTATCGCTCTACCTATTGCGATTTTGCTATGTCTTGCGACTTTGTTATTCTAATCATATATTGAAGTGGCAAGTTGATGGTCACTACCCGCCAAATGATATCTCTGCATCTTTATCATGTGCAGCGTTGATAGAGATCATCCGTCACCCGTCTCCTATACACGGGGACGCCTGCAACGAGCACGCTCGGAGGGAGAGTCACCCATTCCACACCCTGCCGCAGCAGTCATCGTACTGCTGACAGCTCCAAACAGCAGCATCACGTCTTCAGCAGCAGTCGGACGGACCTCCGCCGCCTCAGCCGTCATCGCTGGCGGCTCTCCGGTGGAGGAGCGGCAGGCGCGGGCGGCTCCTCTGTGGCGGCCCTCTGTGGCGGCAGACGCGGCGCGGCTCCTCTGTGGCGGCCCTCAGAGGCGGCAGACGCGGCGCGGCTCCTCTGTGGCGGCCCTTAGTGGCGGCAGGCGCGGGCGGCTCCTCTGTGGCGGCCCTTAGTGGCGGCAGAGGACTTTGATCAGCCGCTGGCGGAGTGCAGATGGCTCGTCTGAGTACGACTGCAGACGGGCGGCCGCCTGGTGACGCGGCACAACCCCGCAGCAGGTCACAGGTCAACCAGCTGCTATGACGGCCCGCCCACCGCCGGTATGTCGGCTCGATATCTCCCTCTCTTTCTCTCCGCTTCATCCTCCTTCTCCACTTCCATGGTGTTTCTTCCACTTTACTATCCCCCGCCATTGTCGCATTCTTAGGCAGATGATAATAGCATTCTTTGGATCGATATAGAGTTGCCATGAAAATAACATTTTAAATTTTACTCTATGATAGTACTTTATTGAAACAAACGTCTTTAAGATCCGCGATATCTTTTGTTTTAATTGATTTTACATTGACATACCTTAACGCCATTACCAACCTTATTGTGATAAAATACTGTCAATGAACTGTTCTTTCAATGAGTGCGAATAATTATCCCATCCGAGGGTCTATCGCATCTCGCAACTCGCATGGTATGAACACACACAGGATCCCACTTTACTCGTGCCGTAGTAGCGGTAAGTGTCGTTATCACGGTCATTGTAACAAATGGGTACCACCACCATACCACAGCAGGAATAGCCTCGCCATTAGCAAATACAAACGTTTTTTTACAATTTAGTTTACTGTTGGCTCCAGAATGGAAAGACATCAGAAGACGGCCACTGCAAGCACCAGCAGTGAGCTGCGAGCAACCACAGCCACTATTTACGACCTCCGTGGGACCCCCAACCTCCCGGCATTACATATACCGACGCCGTGAATATATATCATGCCGCAACACCTCCACCCCGGCCACACTATACCGCAGCTCGGCCGGCCGCAATTGCTGTCCGCTGTCCAAACAAATCGATGTGACGGCCCAATCAATCAGTATCCATCATTACGCTCGCGGCGTCACAATGGTGGCCGGGCGGCGGCAGCTAATTAATAACCGTCCGCCCCCGCCCCCGCCCCCGCTCACGCCTCATTAATGCTCTAACCGTGCATCACCTGAGGGGTGGCTATCTGTCAGACGGACGCGAGCCCCGCGGCGGCGGCCGACACCCTGCATTACCCTGGCGGACGCCAGCGGACACGCACCCATACGTCCCCGGACTGGGAAGCGGACGCACCGGACAGACACAGACACACCGGACAGACACGGACATACCGGACACACACGGACACACCGGACATACACGGACCCAGGCCATATAGTTATACGCACAAGGGATACGTACGAAAAACAGACAGACAGACAGACAGACAGAGGCATGCAGATACAACTTCGTTTAAATCGCAGCACACACCGGAAATATTTCCCTAATTCATGTGTAATCATTATCAATATTTATATCCAGTCAGCATCGGCTCCCCAACTGTGGGTCACATGCAATGCTGAATGCACGATCCTAAATAACCACCAGCTGAGCGCGGTTGACCGTTACTGTTTCTAGCTGTCCCCTGCTGCCCTGCCTGAGCTCAGTGCCCCTGCTTCCTGACTACCCCTGCTTCCTGACTAGCCCTGCTTCCTGTCGGCCCTGTCCGCAGCTCACCTCTGCAGCCCGTACCGCCACCCCGTCGCGTGCCAGCGGCCATAACATTCAATTGCGTCGTGCGGCGCTGCCAATGACAGACGCCACGCCAGATTATAGCGCAATGCGGCCGTCCGCAGAGCGTCATTACCACCTACTAAAGTGCGCGCCCCGGCGGCGCTGCTAATTGATTGCGCGCCACGTGACCGATCGCCTGCAAATGCACGCCGGCTCCCGTATTCATGAGCGGATAGGCAGCGGCAGGTCCTGCAGCAACGGCCACTGGCGAGCAGCAGCAGTGACGTCATATGCGTGACGTAAGCCGTGTGACGTCATTCGTATTTGTTGGCCTGCGACGGCCAGAAACGCGTCCTGCACCAACAGGTGATTATGGTATGCGATGCCCAAGAGCACAAGCTCTTTCCGACCATATCACAGTGTGTTTCCTCGCTTGATACAATATCGATAGAGTCTGCAAACCGGGTAGTTGCGCGTACCATTGAGAGCCAGCGCTGCCGTTTCCACCCAATATCAAAGCACGTCCTGATTTTCGAATGCAATCAAACATGAGTGGCGTTTGGAGTGATATAAGGCCAGCTGAGCGACGTGGGACCGGGAGGTCCGGAAATTATCTGACACACTCGCAGAGAAACTCAACAAGAGAACAAGTTGGCCGGATATTTAGCTGGCTTTCCGGCGACTGTCCGCGAATCAAGAGGCCCGAAATCAAACTTGTGACGGAACTGCAAATGGTATCCGTGTCGGCGACAGCTCAGAGGACTGAATGTGATTTCTGAAGACGATTGGTGACAGTCTGCCTGTCAAGAACTAGGTCGGTCTGCATGTTAATGGCTGTGTCTGATACTTCAAAAACAGACCGTCATATCCCGGCCCCAGCCAGTGAAACAGACTGCCATATCCTGGCCCCAGCCAGTGACACAGGCCGTCATATCCCGGGCCCAGCCAGTGACACAGGCCGTCATATCCCGGCCCCAGCCAGTGACACAGACCGTCATATCCCGGCCCCAGTCCAGTGAAACAAGACCGTCCATATCCCGGCCCCAAGCCAGTGGGACACAGACGCGTCATATCCCGGCCGGCCAGCCAGTGACACAGACCCGGTCAAATCCGCGGCCCCAGCCAGTGGACACAGACGTCATATTCCCCCGGCCCCAGCCAGTGAACCAGACGCGTCAAATCCCGGCCCCAAGCCAGTGACAGACCGTCATATCCCGGCCCCCAGCCAGTGACACTAGACTGTCATATCCCGGCCCCAGCCAGTGACACAGACCGTCATATCCCGGCCCCAGCCAGTGATAAAGACCGTCATATCTCGGCCCCAGCCAGTGACACAGACCGTCATATCCCGGCCCCAGCCAGTGTCATATACCGTCATATCCCGGCCCCAGCCAGTGACACAGGCCGTCATATCCCGGCCCCAGCCAGTGACACAGACCGTCATATTCCGGCCCCCGGCAAGCCAGTGACATATTACCGTTATATTCCGGGCGGCCGCAGCCAGTGACACAGACGTCATATCCCGGCCCCAGCCAGTGAACACACGACCTTCATATCGCCGGCCTAGCCAGTGACACAGGCCGTCATATCCCGCCCCAGCCAGTGACACAGGCCGTCATATCCCGCCCCAGCCAGTGACATATACCGTCATATCGCCGGCCCCAGCCAGTGACACAGACCGTCCATTTATCCGCGGGCCCCAGCCCAGTGACAGAACCGGTCATATCCGCGGCCACAAGCCAGTGGAAACAGGACGCGTCATATCCCGGCCCCAGCCAGTGATAAAGACCGTCATAATCATCGGCCCAGCAGTGAACAACAGACCGTCATAATCCGGGCCCCGCGCAGCCAGTGTTCATATACCGTCAATATCCCGGCCCCCGCGCATGTGACGCGGCCGTCATATCCGGCCCCAGCCAGTGACACAGACCGTTCATAATCCCCGGCCCCAGCCCAGTGACATATAGTGGCGCGCGCTGGTTGCTATATTCGGCCGTGCCAGCGCGGTGTCGCAAGACTCAGCCAGCCAGTCGTACATCTCATCGTCGGAACTCCCAGTCAAAATAACCCGGCCCACAGCCAGTTGAGATATCGACAAAAGATACCGTCACGGTACTGGTGGCAGACATAGTCCAGGGTGATTAAGGACCCGGGAGTTCTTTATGCTCCGCTCGTGCCGCAATGCAGCGGAGCTGAGGCATGACCCCACGGTCGAGTAATGCCCCGCCTGCACAGCCAGCTGAGCTCATATAGATACCCACACGTTATAAAGCGAAAAAGGGTGGGGCCACATATCTTCTCTGGCGCTTCCCCCAGCCGCTGACACACAAGACAGTCATAATCCCGGCAGCGATAGTCCACGAGCGCACATGATGCAATGCCTCAGAACTAATGACCGTCATAATAGGGCCGCACTGATTGGGCTTGCTATCCTAGCCAGTGTGTGCTTTACAAATTAGATCCGAAGTGCATCATATCCCGCCGCTAGACCCATGCTCGAGGCAAGACTAGATCCAATATTCCTGGTCATCCGCTAGTAAACAATGTGAGCTTTATAGGAAGCAGGTCATAAATCTCACAGGCACCTACTGCGTCTACGCATAGATACATAACCGTCCATATACCCAGCCCGCCAGCCAGTAGAAACACACGACTGTCAATAATCCCGGCTCGGCGCCAGACACCAGATGACACTAGACCGTCAAAAATCTCCGCGTGCCGGCATTCCCGCACCGCCGCACTCCAGTGACACACAAGCCCATACGATAATCCTCTCCTGCGGCCTCAATTGGAGCGATCAACACCGACTGTAGCATAATCCGCAGGGCAACCAAGTTCAGTGAACGCAGGTTCTCAAGTCTATATATTACGTAGCGTCATGGCAGAGTCTCCCTGCCGTCTTGAGCCCATATTTCCAGCTCGCGCCGCCACCGCTCGTTCCCCCACTTCCTGCAGCAGCCGTGGCCGCCATTCAGCCGCGCAGACCTCCTTCTGCGGTTCTATTCAAAGCGCACTTGGTTGCCATGGCGACGGCTCGGCAAACAGAAAAGCCGACTGAATGCTGGCTTGTTTCCTTTGATTACAAGGGTTACTGGGGAGATGCCGGAGGGCGACGCACAGAGTAGGCCGCCGCCACTTGGCCGCGCAGCCGCCACCCCGAGCCGCCGCGCGCGAGCGCCGTTCCGGAGCGTGCGCGGAGCGGCTAGCCGGCCCGGACGGTCGCCAGCTGACGCTCCGGGCTGCGCGTGCTGAGGATTAGGGGAGGAACGAAGGGAAAGCTCGCCGCCCTCAGTAGGGATGAGCGCTATAGTTCTTGTGCTCTGAGGGATGTAGCAAATAGATGTGTTCCAAGGCTTGTGGAATTCTAGAAGGGCTTGCATGTAGGTCCTGGCGCATATGGATGTGTATGGTGCTGAGCATGCAAGGGTAAACATTAATGCAAATCGACCCTTAGTTATGTTACCGCCCCGTGTGTTTTTTGGTGGAGCTAACGATGCGTTGCGAGCGCGATTTTGTCGAAGGGCACCGGAGATGCGAAAGAGGCGCGTCGCAGAAAATGGAGTTAAGGGTTAAAGGAAACAGTGTGCACCTTTATGAAGAACGCGAGCCAAGCCAAAATGGTTGAGAGAAGCTGAGAGAAGAATCTATTTTAGTCGAATGTGTACGTAGGAGGAAGTGCATGAAAAGTAGATATGATTGTAGCGGGCGGGAAAGAAAAATGTAGTAGAGTGGTCAGTTGTTATGTTGGGTTCGTAACTTCACTGCACCACCTTGTTCCTCAGAATGAACCGCAAAATGCAGATGGTGGCGTAGAGACGCACGCTGAGTGTAATGCAGAAACCGTCACTGTCGGACCTCGTGTAGTTGAAGGGGAGTCGTGGCGCATACAAGACAGTGAAGCTTGCCTGGGTGTACTTGTGTGAAGATGGCGAGGAAAGTGACAACGCTTTGTAGGAAACGCCCCACCACCACCGCACATACCTCTGCCTCTAATGTAACTAGGGTATTTGTCTACCGCCCAGAATCTCAGCTCACAGCAGGCACGTCTTTGGCACCTTTCTCGTGGCTCCTCATCTTCCTCTAATTCCCTCGTTCTTCTCCCGCCCACAATCATCGTTGCGTTTGTTCCTCGTGAAATTAATTAAAAGTCATCATCACGTGTGCTTATTCTGCGGGAACACGTAATATTATATTTTGATGTTTATACCAAATACAGAGTTGAGAACATGCAGCAGTGGTTATGTACACTATGAAGACGTTATTAACAGTTTTGTATTGACAGTATATATAAGTTGTGGGCCTTCAGGAGGTGTGGTTTCAACTAGAGGCGTATTAGCCGGATGTGTGTGCGGGAGAGCGCGAGAATTAGCAAGTGTGTGGTGAGTTGAGCTGTCGCCGCCGCCCGCAGGAGATCAGTGCAGTGAAACGGGAGTTATTCCTGAAACCCATGCACGTAAGCAAGCAAGCAAGATGGAGACGGATTTCGGCCCATCTGTAAGATCAGGTACGTCCGAATAATTTCGCTAATAATGTTGCTAAGAATAACGTTTTGTAGACGATGCAAGCATCAAAATCACGATAAAGACCTCACAGAGTTTGTTCTTGCAATCCTGGGAATGAGGTATTGAAACAATAGCCGTTTTCACGAAGGATTTAATTTTACCCGGTATAGTACACGGTAGCAGAGGGTTGTCATCCCTTCACCCGCCATAGGCTCGGTTGTGACGTCACACATGATCAATATTTTTGGCGCACCGACGTTTGTGGCACAACGTTTGTGGGGTGTCCGAATCCCTGCTAGGAGTCCGATACAAAAGAAGAACAACGTATGTTATTAGCTCGAAAAGGCAACATACGTGGGTCTTCCTAGAAACGTGACGTCAGTCATGGCCATGATTTTGGGCGTGATCTTTGTCTCTTCGCTGTCAAAATACCAGTAATTTAGGAGCAAAACCTTCAAAAAGTAAGTTAGAGATATTTAGTTGGTCTTTCATTTAGTTTTTGCTTGATGTAAGTCGGCTGAATGGATTTATAGATATAGTCTGTCAAAAATTGCACATTTTCATTGATTTGTATAGGGACAAAGGAATCGGCATCCATGTGACGTTTCCACCCCTGCATACGTGGCTCTTCCTAAGAACGTGACGTCAGTCAAATTCGGTCAAATTGCCGGATGACTATACCTTCTTATAGGGCCAGGGGACAGGGCCAGGGGCCAGGGGACGGTTTGCCCGGTAGTACCCGGTAATATTTGTTCATGAATTGGATTATACAAAAGCCGTTTTCACGAAGCATTTATTCTTACCCGGTAGTACCCGGTAGAACCCGGTAATATTTCGTGTGTTTTGGGTAATTGTGTCTAGGAACACGGCTTTTCCCAGATTTTTTTTTGTGTCAATGGAAACTTAATGAATTCATGTACAATTATCTGCTCTTAAAATGCGAAAATTCTCGTTAGTTTTCTTTGTATAATCAAATTCATGAACAAATATTACCGGGTACTACCGGGTACTACCCGGAGACGTAATGGTGTCAGCTTCTTTCTCTTCTTTCTTCTTTATTTATTTATAAACCAATTTCAACGCAACTAATAGGAATCAATAGATATTGAATTGGAAATTGATACTTGATATTGACTTTTGAAAACTGAAAAAATTGTAGGCGTGTGTAGGTCACTAAATATGGGGGTGAAGTAAATGCGTAATCAAACATACAAAATGCAATGGTTCGTTATTAGGCCATCAGAAAAAGTTGACATTTGTTTTGCCATAGATGATGCCAGGCTTGTGAAAAAAGCAGGCTAAATATATAAGACTTTTTTCCCTCTCCTGGCCTCAAATGTGCATATATCAATTTCAACTGTTTATTGTGCCGTAATCGCCGGCATATCGTCATTAGCATTACCATGCTAGTCAGCCATTTTTTGTGCCTGAACACGCCCCTTCAACTCTATATGTAATGAATTATGCAAATAATAGAAGGGAAATCGATAACTAGCATCTTCATAGCTATAAATGCCCTTTACTTATTGACTATTAGCCAAACGTTTAATACTTTTTGGAAACCTCACCTTTTTTCAAGCCCCTGAAACCGCCTCTGCCGTGGACAATGTATTATGCACCACTGAATGTTTCTTCGAACACGCTGATACTTTCACGGATATGTATATATAAACATGATCACAAATTAAGTCACGTGCAATA
>VOPJ01011152.1:0-13318 GCA_014673585.1 Semibalanus balanoides
GGTTCGAAGTTGGCTCAGACCCCCGTCGGTGCGAGGGTTATGGCAATGGTTGGTTAGTGGTTACAGTTAGTTGGCGGCAGAGATTGCGTATGACGCAATTCTGACGTCAACAGATATACAACTGCGCAGAGCACAGTATTGACCAGGTACTGAACTGTGGCTGGAGCAAATGTCATCAGCCAGCGTAGCCGGTAGCTCCGTGGTATGTCCTCGGACTGCCACGCAGCGGCCCCGGGATCGATTCCCGGGGTGCCGGTTCCGGGGACAGGCTCCCGGATCAAATCCCCTGCCTCCGAGTGGAGGGGGTCCCATGGAGGGGGTCCCAGGAAATGGCGCAAAGCTGACCCTGATGAAGAAGAAAAAACAAAACAACAACAGTCAGCGGTAACAGGTAATATCGGCCGCTGCCGGCGATGGCGGATGGCGCTGCAGAAATGACGACAAAAACTATTGACATGCAGCTTCTCGGAGTCGCCAGAGTTCAATCTACTCCTGAGTCCTGAAGCAGTTTCAACTCAACTTTGCGCGCACTTGTATGCCTCGGTTTGCGCCTAGCTTCCAATAATATGACACTGACCTCGGAAGGTAGGTAGGCAGAAACCAACACAGCGTTTGGCAGAAACCAACGCAACAAACTTCGTCAATCACAGATTCTGTACAAAAAAAGGTAATGAGAAAAGCACCCGTAATCCGTATACTGACGGAGAGTAGTTCAGGTATCATGTTTCCTGACAAAAACAACGCTTCAATAATGCACTAACTTTTCCATCCTGACAAAGGGCACGGCGTACTTCTGAAACGGCTGCAAACTCCGCTGGTAACATTCTGTGAAACTCGGTAGCCAATAACGGCAAAACAAACTCGCTGCCTAAGCCAACCGGGATAAACTGAAAAGTTATCGTGTCGTCTTCTGAGCTATTTGTGACGTGATCCGCCGGGGGGTGATGAATGATGATCAGATGATGATCAGAATGATGATCCGATATTGCCACACCATCGTCACGGCGTGGCGGTGTACAGCGGAATGGCGGAATGGCGGCGATGTGCAGTGGAATGGCGGCGACGCGGGATAATCCAGGACGGTGTAAATGTAATGTCACCACAGAACGGACGACAAGCACCCACGACGTCTCCCGTCAGCTAGACGGGAATGTACGAACATAAGTTTAGATTTGGGAAACGAAGACTTGGGGAAATGAAGGCAGTCTTGAAGGAAATGTTGCGACTTTTTGAAAGTTGTAAAATATACCTACGCCCGTTGCAGTACAAATATGAAGTAGGTGCTTCTGAAAACGATGGTGATATTTGTTTATCAAAATGTCGCTATTAACTTTATATTTTTTATTCGGGACGATGACGTCAATATTGAGCAACATTGAGCTATAGGGTATAGGCATAATTTTTGTAGACCATTTCGGCGCCTTCAATAAAAACAAGCCTTTTGTTATCGTACTAGCAGCAGGTAACCCAGCCAAGATTCGAGAAATACAAGTCGTTTTTCTCCCAGGACCATTAATCTTGAAGTCACTGTCAGGCAATCAGCGGCGGCACTAGCCTAGAAATATTTTGCCAATTATAAATTTAATTGCTTAAAAACGGTTATTTTTGGGAAAATCGTTTTAGTATTTATACTTTTCAGGAACAGCCAAAGATAATGGCTACCTCAGTTAAAAAACAATACAAAGGTGAAACATTCCCTCCTAAAGAGCTGTACACTAGAGGTGTACAAGGTTAAAAAATTGCAACCGCAGCCGCCCGTAACCGTGGGGATCGAATCCGTGACCATCCATAGCCGTAGGGTTCAAATCCGTAACCGCCCGTAACCGTAAGGCAAATCCGCAACCGCTCCTAACCGCAGCAAACTAATTTTGTAACCGCATATACCGGTAACGCTTTTTTGTAATGTAACAACCGTACCTGTGTTAACTGCTCAATAGACAGAAAATTTCACAGAAATAGAGATGTTTAGCATAACAAGTCGTAACTGGAAAAAAATGCATGGAGACTGAAGAGCTTCAGGAACACAACCTCCAATAGTACTACATATGTACCCACAAAAATGCGATAATAATATTGGTAACATTACTTTGGTGTAGCGTAGCTTCCATGCCCTGCGTAGTTTCTGTCTCGATGCCTGTTCGATTGAACGGAAATAATACATTTAGTGTGTGGCAGAACAGTCTTTGCAGCGAGGACTACGCAATGTCGTCTTTAACCCAGGGGCGTCGCCACCACTAGGGACACTAGGGACATTGTCCCTAGTGATTTTCAAACCCTCGAAATCTACTAAGGACTATCCCTAGTAATGTAGGGTGGCACCATTACTAGGGACAATAAAGAGAGACACAACAACACAACAACTGTAATCATTAAAACTCTAACTGTAATCATACACAACAACTGCTCTCCTAAAAAATGAATAACTTGTTAGTTACACGTTTTTTTACTTTAAACGGCAGAAATGCAATAACTCGCTCCGTCTGCTCCATGCCATTTATATTTCACCAGTAAGTATAACATTTAAAATGAAGGGGAGCAATTGCAAACACAACCATTGCTGCAATTAATTGATTTTGGTACGTAGTGGTGAACAGACTCGTCAAGGTCATTGTCTGGAAGCAAACCCAACTTTGCATGATGATATTGGGCGACTGGGCGATACGACTGGGCGACTGGGCCCGAAACCGAGCTAGGCGACGCGGGTCACACATCGAAACGGCAACAGACGCTTAGGCGACCTGGGATATTGGCACTGGGCTGCGAATTCGGAAGCAAACTGACTCAGAGAGTTCGTTGCAATCTCTCTATTGATTTAATTTCATTGTTGCATCTGCACGTGTGATCTCGTTATGCCCCTCGTAATGAGACCGAAGTCCGGGGGCTATTCCTAATCCCGAGGTCAAGAAACATGAGTATAAAAACAGTGGATAAAATAGCATTCACACGCACCAGTCGCACACCATTCTCAGTCAGGACCCTCATGTACATAGTCAAGAGTCACCCGCTCTACTCACTCCGTGCGTTCAGTAGGCGCTCTTGCTTCAGCGGACGTTTTAAATGACGCAACTGACATGGTCGCAAAAGTTCCTGGTAGCAGACTCATTGTAAAGCTTGTCTGCGCGATTACACGAACTGACGTTTTGCAGCAGCAGCAGCCGTTGATGCGAGGCAGACGTTGAGCAATGTCTTGCCTAGTACTGCGCACACGCCTTCGGCACGATCTCGGTTCGTATAAAACTGCGAAGGCAAGATACTCTGGTTATCAGTGACACGGACCGATGCAAGTGAGGCCAAGTCTGGCTGATAAAATAAGTCCGCCGGATGGTAGCCAAGGCCTAGCTCTTCCTAGCAGCCGAGATGCGATCAAACTTCCTTTTTCCTGAAGATGACCGCGAGCGGCGAAGTTATGATCTTTTTGAACTGCTGCGAGATTTTTACCCCAACCATTCCATAGATAGTGAAGCAGTTTATCGAACGTGAGAGAAAAGACCAGAAGCGGATACGAGACAGGCAAATCTCAGGTGAAGCTGGTGACGGTAGTCTGAGCTTATTCCCGCCAAATACCCATTGCATTCCGGCTGACAAAGGTCACATGGGAGTTCCCAGTGAAGGCAGCGTTCGAACGTCACCCCCAATTTCTTTGCCTCACTGCACGCATGAGTGGAGTGGAGACGTCACGGAATTTCGACGTCAGTAAAATGCCGGTAGGGTGCGGAATTTTGACGCGTGCCGAATAGTGAGTAGTTATTAATTTAGTTTTCGTTCTCACCTTTCAACCATTTGCGCCACAGAAATAGTTTCCATTCCCAGTGAACCAGGACAGAGTCTGAGCGGGCGAATGAGACCGGCAAGGTTCAGATTTGGCGGACCAGAAATGAGAATTTTGCGATTGGACGGTCGGCACGTATTGAACAAACAAATGCCTCCAGCTGAGTACTCAGTGAAGCGGCTTGAGGTCATTTGTGAAGATACGTGAGAGCAGGCGGCCCAGGAGAGGATCCATGGAAGACCCCTCTGGCTAATAGTCGCGGGTCCGAGATCTGTTTGCTGTTGGCCGAATCGATGTGAAACTCACGCTTTGCGTGGGTGCCCAGATAGATAATTTTCCGAAAACCAGCTCTGTCTCAAAATGCATCAACTGCAATTGGATATCCAATTTGGAGTGGCTGAGGACGTCAAACCCCTTACTCAGATCAATCAGCAAAGAATCAAATATTGGCTCTGATCCATGCGACAGACAGCGCAACGCGTCCGATAGGCTGAGAAGGCAGTTTCCGTGGAGGGCGCGCCCTGAATCCGTGCCTGGGTTGAGTCAGAAGGTGTAACAGTAGACACAAGTGTGGCCCGCATGCATTGCCCGCAATGCGAAGGTAATCAAGTTCGATAGTGCAGAGCTAAGCTGATAATGCCCGTCCCTGTCCCCGTAGCCCGTAGCCCGTTATAACATGTGCCCATAATCAATAGCCCATAGCCCGTTTCCCGCAGCACGATATTTCTGAATTTCACCAACCTCGGATAGGCTTTACAATAATGTAGAGTTCAGAATTAAATATGCGTCAATTTTGTATCCGACGATTGGAGGCTTGTGTTGTGCCTAGCCTAGCATGCTTTTTACTATGCCGAGATTTTGCCAACAAAAATTGCTCCAGACTTACAGCTTGATGAACTATTTTATAACGTCGAAATACAAATGGACTGACATCATAATATTAAAACTTAATTTGTGACGTGCATGTTGGTCAATACGAATAAGTTTTGGGTGGATATTGGTCAGAAAAGATTGCGCTTTACAGCTGTATAACCTTTATCGCTTAACTCTCTCCATTTGTGATGATATGGCGGTGTAATGGAATACAAATTCGAAAATTGGCAATGATAATCCTACAGGCGGATTTTAGTACCGAAATATTGCTTAAAAATGTTCATATTCATATGCAATTGAGAGACGGTACATTTGCCTTTAAAAGTTGTGTTGGTCTCATCTGCGCACGTCCCATATTTTCCGAGCACTAATTATAATCGTGAAAATCGGGATAAAACCGTGATTTTTCGTTGGTGCAGCCATTAATTTTGCACGCGTCACGCGCTGCTCGCCGATCGACATAGCATTCGCCAGCCCGTTCGATTCTCTACACGTCTGCGTTTGTTGCATGCCGATCTGACTCTTGGGTTGCCGAGATATTGACCTGGGATGGCAGCCATGGTTCGCGAATTTTCGCATTTCGCGCTCTTACTTTTTTACGTGTTAAAGACATGGGAGGAAAAGTTGATCTCTCATCTCGTGCCACGCGCTCGTTATGCACCCCACGGACCCCGTTTTTAGTCATGGAACGTCGCTGACATGTCGCCTAGGTCGTGTGAAAATTTCGCCAGCCTAATCGCAATGGTTTAGGCTGCACAGCTGAGCAATGAAAAAAAAAACGGTCAATCGGCCACAGACAGACAGACAGACAGATAGATAGACAGACAGACAGACGCACCTTTGTCAAGTAGTATATTAGATAAAGCTGTGAAGTTGGGTCTGAACGAACTTTTCCACGATTTTAGAGATGACCGGAACTAGTGAAATGGGTTCCGGTAGTTTGAACGGGTTCTCGAAGTCACCTGACTTGAAAATTGGATGAGAGGAATGTTTCCAGACAAGTGGGATTTTCGTTTTGAGTGATCTGGCGTTGATGATATGCAAAAGCATGGGGCCCGAATTGACGTTAAAGCCAGTTTAAAAACAACGAATGCAAAAACCCGTCAGGTTCCACTCGCCGATGTACTGCGCATAGGTAAAAACAGTGTGGTGGAGCTCCACTGAGATAAGTGACTGGCTGAAGGCTGAAGGCGCAAGCCCGATCTGGGGCAGACCGGACTGGGACATCCGGTGCGTCTCCCCGGCCAGCCACCTCGGCAGCCACTCTCGGGCCCACGTTAACAAAAAAACTCGTTTAGGGTCTCGGCGCTGACAGCAGGGGACACGCTCGGGCCGGCCCTCTTCCCACTGACCGTGTGGCGAATGTTAACCACAACTGAAGATCCGAGGCCCGTCAGCACTGAATCCGAGCGGCTTCGTGTCAGCTTATTCCCTATCCGTTGCCGAAGCATGGCGAGCGGATTTGACTGCCTCTCCTGGCCCTCCCTGTAAGGATCGGGATCGTGTCCGTCAGCTTCGATGCAAAATTGCGATCGCTGGAGATTTGCGGATCGCTTCTTCAAAGAGGATCACTGCCACTTATACATTATTTTGAGTTTGAGATAGCCGGATCTTTGGCTGCTTGCATTGAAATTATGTATACGTACCTAAAAGTTAAAACAACCACCGAGGTCGAATCACAAAGAAATTTGAGTTTGATTTTGACATCTGTAAAATCTCCAGTCCTCAGTGTATATGAATTGAATGGGGACCAGGGTCCGATGACGTCGTCACTCTTTACTAAATGTTGATGATAGTCGACTTGTTTTACATTCGGCCATACATTAGCCATACACTAGTCATACATATGGCAGCGTGAAGGTTTTCTCTATTTCCCAAATTTCTTCATATGACGTCATCAGCCCAAATACTAAAACGTATTTTTATGAAATTGAGCACTTTTTGGTTGAAAAGGCGATGTCATAATCGGGTGTTCAGCAGGCAATTACTTCATATTTTGCACCACAAATGGCGTACATTTGAGAACTTTTTGGAAGGTGGCAGTGTCCACCAAGGTGGCAGGCAGTATAACAAATTGACATAAAAGTGGCAGTGTCCATTTACATAACTTCCAAAAATAACTGACCGGATAGGTATATACTGAAGTTTTCTAATCCCATAAGTTCATTGAGTGATTTTTTTTTAAATTCCAACGAGCGAACCCGATTAATAAAAATATAAACAAGACCGTGCGTTTTTAGTTACGAAAATAAGTGAGCTACTCTGCGAAAACTCCGGAGACATTTAAATGACTCCCAATGTGGACGGAACCCAATCTTATGACACAAATAGGCGAAAGACGACTGATAACGATAAGAACGGCACAAACACAACATACTGGTCAAGACTACATTGACAATAGAAATACTACCACAAAAGAAAAACAGCAAAATAAGTGTAAAATTTCAATCCGCCTCATTTTGATACGCCACTCGGGGCATTTTCCAGCGATATGGAAAGCAATCAACACTCAGTCGTCCCGCACCAAGCCGAAATTCCACGTCCCCGTTGTCGCATTAAATCTGGTTTGAAAGTAGGATTGGCTCCTCACTCAGGAGCCAATCTACCGCCAGGAGACTGTTGGGCATAGGTGGCGCTAGTGTGCAGCCCGTTCAGCACCGGCACCGAACGTGTCCACGGCGGATGACGGTATAGGCGGCGCTTGTGTCTCGGTAGATTTTTCAGTACGTTGTGGCGGTCATAGGCGTACAAAACAAAGAAGAAGATCCCCTGGCCCCCCTGCAACGGTCCGATACTTGCTCTTTGGCTTCTGCTACCCTTTGGATTAATAGGTTCTTCGGGCTCCGTGGATTCCAAGAGGTAGCTTGCAGAAAATTTCAGACGGAGCATCTGAGGATTCATGGATAAACGACCAGGGCCCCTGGAGCAACTACTGGACCCACTGGAAATTTATCCAGGCCCCTGAAAAGGAGCCTAATTACAAATCAATTGCCCAGCCTACCTACGCACTTTTGTTTTACCTCACCGGATTTGGTCCACTATGTTTTGAGGGAGGCCCATTTTCAACGTTATTAGGAATTTGTGTCGTAGATTATTATTCATCACCTGGGGGCTCCAAGGGCGGATACAAAGGGGCATCTTGCGCCACTCGGTGGCGGGGGCCACTGACACAATTAATCACCCCTCTTTCGGGCAGGGGACCACAGGTAGTGGTACTGACTATTGAGTACAGCAGTAGGTATCTGGTGACAGACAGGGGGTACCCTGTACAAGACAGGTGGCCCGTGCCCGTCAGGGGGCCCATCAGTTGGAAACGAATAGGCACGGGCCTTCCAAAGGACAGCCAGTCTCCTCTTGCTGGCATCTCGGGACCCCTGGAACTATCAGAAGACCCTTTATCGGTCAGGGGGCCCCCTGTATCGGTCGGGGCCCCTGGTCTGGTACAGTACACAGGGGGCTCCCGGCTAGTGGTATTGAGCACAATGACCTCGGTACAAGGCAGGGGCCCCGTGCCCGTCAGTTGGCCCATTAATTGAAGATTAGTAGGTATCGGGCCCTCAAATGACAGTCGCGGGCCCCTAACTAACCCCGAAAATAGAACTCACGGGTTTACGGGTGGGACCACGTTTTCAAATCAACTTACACACATGTATTGTTTGCCCTCACATTTATTGTTTCCCCTCAGCCTGAGGGGGAGGGGGCTATAGCCCAATTTCCCCCACCCTGTACCCGCCCCTGCGAGAGGGCCGGCCAGGGTGTCTGTGTCCGGCGTCCGCTGTCCAGACTGCTGCAACGCATTACCTGGCGTCACGTAGACCACGACGAACGTGGGCTCTGTCTACCTATCCCTTGATGCATCGAGCATCGAGGTCCGGTATAATATATTTCAGTTATTTGTGCTATTTTATTTTGCAATGGCTGGCATGTCAAGAAGACGCGGAATGTATGGCCCTTCATTTAATTTGCATTCTGTCGGCAGCAGAGGCTCGTCAAAGGGAGGGTACCGCCAAAATATGGTACCGCCCCCGCCCCGCTTAACACCGCGCGGAACCAGGGTTTATATATAGCATTATATATAACAGAGTTGTATTGCTGATTCGGCGAAAATGACTGTTGCCGGCAAAAACAAACTTACAAGCAGAACATCACAGTTCAATATGGATGCATGTTTGTAGCATAATTATAATGCTCGCGGTCACGGGTGATCTTCCAATTTGGAGGGTCGGTCGGGGATCCTGGAGGGTTGGTCGGTCGGGGACCCTTCGAGGGTCGACCGGGGTAAATAGAGGGTCGACTAGGGGAAAAAAGAGGGTCGACCGTTGTAAATAGAGGGTTGACCGGGAATCTTAGAAGGCCGATCTGAGGCTTCACGGATGAACAACCAAGGCCTTTGGAGCATCAACTGGACCTGGCCCATTTGGCCAGTCCATCGGTACACGAACTAGGGCCTGTGCCCACGGTACTCTCACACAAACTCGCCGTATTTGGCCGGCCTGGCCAAATACGGCGATTTTTGGTGGATGAACCTTGGGGCCCCTGGTCAAAGAAGATATTTTGTATATGCCACTCTAAAAAAATCGGCGTAATCCGGTGAGTTTTTGCAGTGGGGTACCTTATGCCCCCTGATGAAAAATTATCCTCTCCTGGATTGAATCCTGGGTACACCAATGGTGATGGTGATGTGGTGGTGGAACTGGCGGTCTCGCCTCCACGGCCAGAGACTACAGCAACAATGCGATACCACATCTCCCCACCAGTCTGCATTAAACCCAACCGGTTCAATGAAGCCACCCAGGCACAGCAAATAGTGCCGAGTAGAGCTGCAAAACACAGGCGCGGCAAAGCGCGGCACTGCACCCGGCGGTTTAATGCCGGGCTTACCCTGTGCTTTACCATGAGCCTAAGGACAAGAATGACGCCACCTCCCGAAAGTTGGGGGGACGGAGGCATTCTGAAGTCCATTCTTGCCATGCAACGCCCATGTGCCTAATGTTAAAATCCGAAAATGTTGGGGGGACACGTCCCCCCCCCCGTGGCAGATTCCCTGTCTGCGGATTCCGCGAAAACGGGATGTTCTCGCGAATAAATATCTCACAGGTATTATTTGCAGCACGAATTCGTGACATTCGTCGAAGAAATTTTTCACTAACATACGTATCCACCCCAGCTGGCGTTTGCCCGCATCTCACCCCATTGTTGTCCCGCCTCATTACACAGCTCACCTCGCCTGGGGGAGTCGGTCGGGTCCGGAGTCTCCACCTGGGGCCGTTTGCGCGGGGACGCGGTGGCCGCCTCAGCCATGGTGGAGCTGCTGCCGGGGCGGTTGCGAGCGTCTGTACTCTGGCAGGGTACACGAGGAAGGCTGGTGGCAGCTGCGCTCAGGCTATTGATGGAGCACTTTTGGGCTGTCTGCAATGCAGGCAATAGCATCAGTTACAGTTAGTCATATGAAATAATTTTGAGCTTTTCTGAGTGAGTGAATACATAATATCAGTCGGTTTCTACTTGCTGGGCAAAGTTATTCAATAGACAATGTTACCGAAATCCTAAAGCAAGAGCGTGAACATGAAATAATTTTTAACTTTTCTGAGTGAGTGAATAAATAATCAGGGGCGCAGGCAGGGGGCAAAGGGGGAACGTGCCCCCCCCCCCCCGCGTTTTTAGGAATCGCAAACCAAGTTAAAGGAGCAGGCTGGTACTTAGGTAGGCATAAGTCAGTCAAAAATATAGATATTGCTCTGAGATTGTCTAGGGGCACCGTCCATGCTTTGTTCTCCAATATATTTCCCAGTTTTTTAATATATTTGCAAATTGTAATTTTGTGATGACAACTTTTTTTGGGGAAAAAAATATAAAATAAAAAAGTCAAATATAGTAAAAGCTGACAGATATATTCGAGAGCAAAGCATGAACGATGCCCCTGCAAAATTTCAAAGCAATATCTATATTTTTGACTGACTTAGGTCTCCCTAAGTACCAGCCAGCTCCTTAACTTGGTTGTGATTCCTAAACACGCCCCCCCCCCCCCCATTGCCTCCGACCTTTCACTAAAATATTATCGCGACGCCCTTTTTGCGACTTTTTGGGGCCCTGAAAAATATAGCGGCTTAAATCCGTGGAGATTTTGATTTTTGCGCTATTTTTTAGGAGGGGGCCTTTGCTGAGGGGGCCCCTGGGATGCCGTGGCCCCCCTTATTGAAGGTCTGGCTGCATCCCTGTACATAATACCAGTCCGTTTCTACTTGCTGGGTAAAGTTGTTAAATAGAAAATGTTACCGAAATCCTAAAGCAAGGGCGTGAACAGTTCCAGATAAGTAGAAAGATAGAAATATATCAAATTTGGTCTCCCAATGTTTTGACTATCTGGTATGATAGCTTGTTTCGCTACTTCCAGTTTCTGGTGATCATCCTGTGATATCTTTGAAATGAGGTACCTATTCTTGACAATTGATCAATGTGGGGTTCAGGTGGAGCAGAGAGCGGACAGGCCGACACTGGCGGATCCAGAGGGAGGCTGCAGAGGGGCGCAGCCTCCCCCAGGCGCCCGGGTCGCGGGGTTGGGCCATGCTTTTGGCCTCCCCAAGCCGGGGAGGTTTGGGGGAAGGCCAAAACACGCCCGGCCCCGCAACCTGGGCGCCTGGGGAGGTTGCGCCCTCGCAGCCCCCCCCCCCCCTCTGGATCCGCCCCAGCAGGCCGAGCATGTCCTGTCTTCTAGCTGATCATGTAGCATGATTCGAGCATGTAGCTGTCTTCTGGCTGACTGTTGCGCTATGGCTGACTGTTAAAATGTAAGGAAGATCTTTGTCGCTGAGGACGTTTGAAGAAGATGCGAGTGTGCGTGTGTTTGAAAAATATGTTGATCGTTAAACTTGATAATGGCGTAACGCCGAAAGCTTGTTTATATATATTTCTGGCCTTTTTACAAAAAAAATAAACATCTGACATGGTTATGATCATTTTTCCTCCAATAATATTAATTATAGCTGATCACATGGTTATCAGTGTTGAATGTTGATGCATCTATGCAATCATGTAGCTGGACATGGGAGGCTTCCCCTGATCTCGCTGGAGTTGGGATATTTCTGGTGGTATTCACCTAGCCTCATACAAATTATTGAATTCTTAAATTATTTAATAAATATTAAGTTCTAAAAAAAATATTTTAATGTGTGATTCATATCTAGCACCTGCACTGATATAAATTCAAAACAGGTTTACCAGACAGGTACCCCATACATACACTCCAGATTTCATGTTTTAGGTATCTTACCAACCAGTCAGCTAAACGTAACAGGTTTTGACAAGATCACGTTGAGGCAGGGTTGGCAGTTGGCAGTTGGCACCAAATCATCAAAATTGTGGCAGATTTGGAAAAATTGTTGACAGCTTTTTATTTAAGGGGCAAAAACTGCCATCTGTGGCAGCAGTATAAGTATTATGGGCAACCCACTCCAGGACGGGGCAGTCAGGGCACTAAATCCAGCAATAAATCGAAATTTGGAATAGGTGAGGCTATCATGGGCTGTCCAAATGGAACAACATTTGGGCTGCCCCAAATATCACACTGACGTTCCTGCGGCGCTGCTGGGTACATCCAAGGCTGTAATATAAATGGTACACCATATGGCGTACCATACAAATATAGGTACCTACTGTCATCAGTTGTAAATTACCTATGTTTTGCAGCATTATACCAGTTTAAGTATAATACGCATATAATAGTAAGATGTGAGATTTATAATATGTTTCAGTATGTTTTGGCATTAGTGTAAGCATGTGGTAAAGGGTTTTCAGCTCTCATAAAATCAATTTTAAGTCAATTGGTCAAAGCCTTCGGCCCGCCAGGCATTTACATTTTACCACGCTTTGTTTATGCAGTTTTCAAAATGGAGGTAGACATATGATAAAATAAATACCACACTTATGCCAATATAACTTATTTAGGACCTGTCTTTGTAGGATTTTCCACCCTCGACCTCCGGTCTTGGGCAGAAAATCAAGCAACAAATGACCTCAGAGTGCCCTAAATAAATTAATTTATCCGCCTCGTGCGGTAGGTACCTATTTATTAATTCATGCATGCAGGCCATATCTTCACTATGGAAGAGTACAAAAATAACTTGATGGTAGGCAAAAAATAAGAAATACTGATACATCAAAGATAAATGTTCTATTCATTTTAATGTTATAATATATTCATGTATACATGTCAATGTATTATAAATATGCATTATCAATACTAAATAAATATTCATGAGTACAACAAAAATCACTTTTTACCAGTCATAATTTGGGAGTACAACATTTGTTGGTAGTCTAAAAACCAACAAACATAAACTTTTCCAACAATGAAACTTCCAATACCAAAATACTCAATAACTGACCGATACTAATACCTGTAACTAGGAAGAACACAGGGCACTATACACTCACGGTAGATAAAATACACTGAAGAACACAATACAAATCAAACATAAAAACGAGTCGAATGCTCTCATTATATCATTTATATCAACAACAACATTGCGAAGAAATAGCGTCGTATTTACACTTCCACTGCGCCAGATACGGCGCTTACAAATATGGAAGCATTACTACCATATTTAAATATAAATATGGTATTAAAGGGAATATAGCACCTTGGGAAAAGTATGTAGAATGATGGAGAAGAATGCC
>VOPJ01011153.1:0-13321 GCA_014673585.1 Semibalanus balanoides
AAAACGTGGGCACAGCTTCAAGGATAGAACCGTGAAAGCAGCACGGTTGGATCCATTTTTTTATCTGATTCCAGAGAACATATTTGATAAGTTACATGGTTTTTGTACAATCAGCTGAAATCTGACATAAACGGTCGAATTCCCTATGGCGGCGGTCCCACCCGGGCGGCCGGCCGCCGGTTGCTAAGACCGCGTTTGACACGCCATGATGGGAGTTGAAACCGGAGGACGCGTCCCCCCAACTACCGTAAACAGGGCCGTGCCCCCCTACAAATTTATGATTTTAACATTACGCCTATGGACGTTGTATGGAAAGCATCGACTTCAGAATGCCTCCCCCCCCCCAACGGAGGGTCCAGACCGGAGTCTCTGATTTTACTTACCGTTACCCATTCGTATTCACTAAAAAGTCGGCTGATACTGCCTGGCCAGAGTAGTGACGCGCGGTAGGTACGGCTGATCTCGTCACCACACGGAAAAGACCACCGCCATCTCTTTCTCGGAAGGTGTATATTATAAGTTCGTCAGAGTTGGCCTCACGGTATGATTCTACAACAGAACTGAGCAGACGCGGCCGCTGCCGATCGCAGCCAAATACCCATAACGCAGCGTCCTGTCACGATCCCCTCAACCTTTCAATACAACCGCACAACAATCAGCCCAGCTCCACCGAACAAGAAGCGTTCCAACCTCTCAATAAAACCGCACAGCAATCAGTCCAGCTCCACCGAACAAGAGGCGTTCGGGAGACCAGGAATATCGCCATCCCTCCCTCAACTTCACTGGGATCGGCACGGAATTGCCCGTTCTGAACACGATACACACGTCCTAACAGCGCAGCAGTTCGGTAGACCAGGTCAGGTCAGAGGTCACAGACACGGCTACAGTAGAACACCAGCGACGGACACGGGTCACAAGTCGTATACAGGTTCGGTACAGGCTGGCCGTCCAGTTGTCACCAGCCGCCGCAGCGGGCCTGCTGTGTCGTCACCAGACGCCGCAGCGGGCCCGCTGGGTCACCAGCCGCCGCAGCGGGCCCGCTGGTCCGTCACCAGCCGCCGCAGCGGGTCCCGCTGTGGTCGTCACCAGCCGCCGCAGCGGGTACCGTCACACGTTCTGTAGTCAACAACAAACCATTCAACCCCGCAGCCCAACTGCCGGCTGTCTCTGCACACGGTCAGCTGAACAGCGACCGGTCCACCCACACCCGCCGCAACAGTGGCCGGTCCACCCATACCCGCCGCAACAGTGGCCGGTCCACCCACACCCGCCGGCTCACCCGTCACCCGACGTACACTTAAAACCGAGCGGCCGCACCCATTCCCGAACACAGGATGACCTGACACGACCCAGGGTCAGACCACACGCTCAGTGACCACCACCGCAAGGAGTCGAACGATACGACCCTCCTCCTAACAGCCGAGAGCGAGTGCCCTGCTCTCATCCTCCATCGGCTCCCTGTTCAGCCACTGCCTCACTCCTCACTGGAACACACGGCACGCACGCGGCGACGGCGACGACGCGGCCATCCGCCGCGCATGACTAGAAAGGAGCGGCCGTGCGGCCCGCCTACTACACCATGTCGGTGCGGTTGAAGCCGGACTTGTCGAGCGACTTGGACGGACGGCCGCCGCTGCCGCCACTACGCTCCAGATACTTCTTCACCTCGGATACGATGAATACGCTGGACGTGATGGCCAACAGGTAGACAAGATCTGCCACAGATAACGGGCAGAGGAGGTCAGTGGGGGACACATGGGGAGGGTCGGCAGGGGGCACATGGGGAGGGTCGGCAATTGGGCACAGGGGGAGGGTTAACAGGGAGCACAGGGGGAGGGTTAGCAGAGGGCACAGAGGGAGGGTTAGCAGAGAGCACAGAGGGAAGGGTTAGCAGGGGGCACGAGGGGAGGAGATACGGGAGAAGATATCTGCCGCAGATAACGAGGTTTCAGCAGAGGAGGGGTCAACAGGACCGAGACAACAACACACATAAGTAACAACACAACCTAACATCAATCACGCACACGGCCGCAACAATGACAAGGACAATGAGACATCGTGTAACGACTTGCAGCGTCTAGAACATCTTTCTTTGAAAAATCACCACCCAACAGTCAAATTCCCTCTCTAAGAATTCGGCAGGTTAAACGAAAACCGCAACCCGGGAGGCCACTCAACAGACTTGGTGCGCGGCAGCCCCCTGCAACCCCCCCGCTCATCGAACAGGTTATAGCAACCTCCGTCTGTCTGGCCCCCCCCCCCTTCGCTCACCTGACAGGTATTAACGCCTTCCGTCTGTCTGCCCCCCTCGACGCACCTGACAGATATAGCGCCTCCGGTCTGGTATCTTGCCCCCTCGCTCACCCGACAGGTATAACGCCTCCTCTGTCTGCCGCCCCCCCCTCGCTCACCTGACAGGTTAACGCCTCCGTCTGTCTACCCCCCCTCGCTCACCTGACAGGTATTAAACGCTCCGTCTGTCTGCCCCCCCTCGCTCACCTGGACAGGTTTATAACGCGCCGTCGTCCTGCCCCCCGCTCACTTACAGTATAACGCCTGCCGTCTGTCTGCCCCCCCTCCTGCACCTGAAGTATAACGCCTCCGTCTGTCTGCCCCCCCCCCTCGCTACCTGACAGTATAACGCCTCGTTCATGTCTTGCCCCTCGCTCAACCTGACAGGTATAACGCCTCCGTCTGTCTGCCCCCCTCCGCTTCCACCTGACAGGTTAACCGCTCCGTCTGTCTGCCCCCGCTCAACCTGGACAGGTATAAACGCCGTACCGTCTGTCTGCCCCCCCCCCCCTCGATCACCTGACAGATATAACGCCTCCGTTCTGTCTGCCCCCCCGCTCACCCCTGGACATGTATAACCTCCGTCTTGTTCTGCCCCCCCTCCCCTCGCTCACCTGACAGATATAACGCCTCGGCTTCTGCCCCCCCCTCGCTCCTTGACAGGTATAACGTCTCCGTCTGTCTGGCCCCCTCTGCTCACCATGACAATATAACGCCTCCGTCTGCTGCCCCCGCCCTCGCTCACCTGACAGGTATAACGGCTCCGTCTGTCTGCCCCCCTCCCTGCGCTCACCTGACAGATTATTAAACGCCTCCGTCTGTCTGCCCCCTCGCTCACCTGACAGATATAACGCCTCCGTCTGTCTGCCCGCCTCGCCTCACCGACAATTATAACGCACATCCGATTTGTCTTGCCCCCCCCCCTCACTCACCTGAACAGGACTAACGCCTCCGTCTGTCTGCCCCCGCTGCACCTGACAGTAAGAACGCTCGCGTCTGTCATCGCCCCCCCCCCCTCCTACCTGAAGACTATAACGGCCTCCGTCTGTCGCCCCCCATCCCACCTGACAGATATAACACGCCTCCGTCTGTCTGCCCCCCATACCCTCGCTCACCTGACAGAATATAACGCCTTCCGATCTGGTCTGCCACCCCCCTACGCTCACCTATGACAGGGTATAACGCCTCCGTCTGTGCTGCCCCCCTCGCTCCACCCTAGACAGTACAAACGCGCCTCCGTCTGTCTGCCCCCCTCGCCACCTGAACACGTTATTTAACGCCTCAGTCTGTCTGCCACCCCTCCCCTCCTCACCTGACCAGATATAAACGCCTCCGTCTGTCTGCCCCCCCCTCCTCCGCTACCTACAGGCATATAACGCAATCCGATCTGTCTGCCCCCCCTCGCTCCCCTGAACAGATATACCGCCCTCCGTCTGTCTGCCCCACCCCCCTCGCTGCACCTGACACAGGTATTTAACGCCTCCGTCCGCTGGCCCCCCTCGACTCACCTGACAGGACTATAACGCCTTCCGTCGTCTGCCCCCCTCGCTCACCTGACAGGTATAACGCTCGTCTGTCTGCCCCCCCCTCTCACCTGACAGTATAACGCCTCCGGTCTGTCTGCCCCCTCGTCACCCTGACAGGATATAACGCCTCCGTCTGCTGCCCCACCCCCCCGCTCACCCTGCAGGTATAACGCCTCCGTCTGGAACACGCGCTGCAGCGGCGGAAAGTAGATAACCAGTAGCTGGCCGACCAGCGAGCCACCCACCGCCAGCAGGAAGAACTTGTTGGTGAACAGGCCGATCGTGAACACCGACTTGGTCTGCCGGCCGAACAGAACAGGGACGCAGTCAGCGGCGGAGAGGGGGGGACTGGGTCAGTGCGTGGTAGAAATGGGGAAGCTGGCACGCAGCGGTGTAAGTTGAAGAGGGACGGGGAGGCAAACAACTCGCGGGGTGATTCATTTGGGTATATTAACACCGTTTACATATTTTGAACCCATATCTCTCAGCACTGCACCCGAATCAATGTGAATGGAGATAAATACACTAATACAAATGAAACTGAAAAATGCACCAGAAAAGGTATAAACGTTCTATAACCGCACCAGGGCCACAACAAAATGCAACTGACTAAAACTGAAAGACAGCTCGGCATATTTCGACCACCAAGAGCGCGTCTTCACAAAGAGCAGGCAGGACTGACCACTACTGAGTGGCCAGCAGCACCGCCTGCAGCAGTCCCCCAGCTCACCTGGGACCGACAGCTGAGTGCGGCTTCACAAAGAGCAGGCAGGACTGACCACTACTGAGTGGCCAGCAGCACCACCTGCAGCAGTCCCCCAGCTCACCTGGGACCGACAGCTGAGTGCGGCTTCACAAAGAGCAGGCAGGGACTGCACCACACTGAGTGGCCAGCAAGCAGCACCTGCAGCAGTACCCCCACGCTCACCTGGGACCGACAGCTGAGTGCGGCTTCACAAAGAGCAGGCAGGACTGACCACTACTGAGTGGCCAGCAGCAGCACCTGCAGCAGTCCCCCAGCTCACCTGGGACCGACAGCTGAGCGCGTTGAACATGTCGAACATCACGAAGCACGTGAAGGTCATGGTGGTGTCCCGCGGAGTGATGATGTTGTCACTCATCTGAAAAACGCGCCGCAGGTCAGCAACACCAACAAGCAGTTTATCCCGAGAGAGTCCATTGCCAGTCTCAAAAGTCCTACACCGATAGTCCGATAGATGCAACTTGTTATACAAAACTTTAACTTACTAAGCTAGGCTCCCTTTCCAAATATCATAATCGCACTCACAGTGCGTCCAAATGCCATGTTCATATTTGTATATCAACCCGGCCAACAAATAAGTTAGGCACTGATCGGGCACAATGGTTTAACCCCATTGTGCCCGAGCAGTGCCCAAGTTAATTGTTGGCTGGGAAAGGGGTTACAATTAGTTGCGATTTTCCTCCCCACGTGCCGGCGCTTTACACACCTCGCTTCTGAAGACCCAGAGTGTGCCGAAGATGATGATGGAGGCCGACAGCAGCACGTTCAGCAGAAGCGGGCGGGTGATCATCGACTGACGCACGTTACGCGGCGGCTGCTTCAGAACGTCACGGTCTACCGGCTCCACACCCAGACTGGGGAGCAAGGACAGCCGTCAGCCGTCAAGGCAGATTCTGGCTCCCACACCAGACTGGGGGCAGGCCAGGTCAGGTCAGATCCGGCTCCACACCAGACTTGGGGGGTCATTGCCGGGTCAGCGTCAGGTCGGGCTCAACACCCAGACTGGGGCCAGGTCAGGTCAGGTCAAATCAGGCTCCACACCGAGACTGAGGGTAGGGCAGCCAACAGGTCAGGCCGAACACATTCCATGCCGTATGACAAAAGAGAAGTTTTTGTGCAATTCAAAGGAAATACTGACTTTGTATTCATTTTTCTGCATTATCTTATGCAAAATGTATGGTATTCAATTGATCGAGCCTAAATTTATAAATGGAACAACTATTTCCATTTTTAGTGGAGAATTAAAACAAGTACATATACTTCTTTCAGAGTTTATGATCGGGTTTGTTCCCACTATTGGAGCGCGCCATATATGACAGTTTTGTTTCAATCTCTTCAAAGTTGAATACCTCTCGTTGAATTACCTCTCAACAAATCGCATACGCTAAATAGTAAACACTTCGTCGTAGTCGTAGGGGCCAAGTTAATCCGCCGAATGCAGATCACGAGTTTTCGTAAATGTTTACATATTTATTATGTCAAAACGGTCCAGATAAACGTTAAATGTGTGCATTGCAATATATCGAATACCTGTATGTTGCTCGGAAAGTTACTTCGTTACATATGAAAATGCATAAGGGTCATTCTACAAGGGTCAGTTATTATTTTTTATCAACTTCAAAATTGTGTATACTTTTGATTTTGTTAAACATTTTTCAGTACCCCTAGCTATTTGAAATTCCATGCTTTGACCATACAAATTTTATGATCAATCAAATTTCTTTAAAAAATGTGACTTTTCGTCTTTAAATACGTCAAATTGTGTTTTACATGCCACTTTTTCTGGAAAAATACGTTATTCACCAACAACTTTTGACTGAACAAAGCTAGACGGTGACGGTGACCGCCATTGTGCTGCTCTCATCAAGGCGTATTGAACCATTGTCCTCGAGCCGGCGACTGTGCCGGTAACCCCGCCGTGAGCAGCCGAGACGCCGAGGAGAAGCCGTACCTCTGCGCCGGCGGCCCGTCCATGATGATGTTGATCCAGAGGATCTGCATGGCGTTCAGCGGGTTCGGGATGCCGAGCAGCGTCGAGAGCGCGATCAGCGCCAGCGCAGCGATACTCGTCGACAGCTGGAACTTGACGAAGTTGCCAATGTTGTAGAAGATGCCCTTGCCCTCCTCGATAGCGCTCCTGGTGTAGCAGAGAAAAGTCAGGTACGGTGACTGACACACGAGACAGGTTCAGAGAAACACTCAAGCAGAGAGAAAAAACTCGACGGTTTACTGACAGCCGAACAGGACAGAGAACATACTCAGCAGAAGAGAAGTCGGACGGTTACTGACAGCCGAGACAGGCTCAGAGAACATCAGCAGAGTAGAAGGCGGACGGTTACTGACAGCCGAGACAGGACAGAGTACACTCAGCAGAGGAGTAAGTTCGGACGGTATTGACAGCCCGGACAGGACAGAGAACACTCAGCAGAGAGAATCGGACTGTACTGACGAGCCGAGACCAGGACAGGAGTAAATCTCATGCAGAGAGAAGTCGGACGGGTTACTGACGCCGAACAGGTCAGTAGTACACTCAGCAGAGAGAAGTCGGACGGTTACTGACAGACCGAGACAGGACAAGAGTAAACTCAAGCAGAGAGAAGTCGACTGTTACTGACAGCCGAGACAGACAGAGTAAACTCAGCAGAGAGAAGGTCGGACGGTTACTGACAGCGGAGACAGGCAGAGTACACTCAGCAGAGAGAAGTCGGCGGTTCTGGACAGCCGGACAGGACAGAGAACACTCCAGCAGAGAGGAAGTTCGGGACGGTTACTGAACAGCCAAGACAGGTCAGAGTACACTCAGCAGAGAGAGTCGGACGGTTACAGACAAAGCCGAGACAGGTCAGAGAAACACTCAGCAGAGAGAAGTCGACGGTGACTGACAGCCGAGACCAGGTTCAGAGAACACTCAGCAGAGGAAGTCGGACGCGTGTAACTGACAGCTCGAGACAGGCTCAGATACACCTCAGCAGAGAGAAGTTTCGGACGGTTACAGACAGCCGAGCAGGTCAGAGACACTCACAGAGAGAAGTCGGACGGTTACTGACAGCCGAGACAGGCAAGTACACTCAGCAGAGGAGAAGTCGGACGGTTACTGACACCGAGACAGGTCAGAGAACACTCAGCAGAGAGAGTTCGGACGGTTACTGACAGCCGAGACAGGACAGAAGAACATCAGCGAGGAAGTGTCGGACGGTTTACTGACAGCAGAGACAGGTCAGAGAACACTCAGGCAGAGAGAAGTCGACGGTTACTGACAAGCCGAAGACAGGGACAGAGTACACTCAGCGAGAGAAGTCGGACGTTACTGACAGCCGAGACAGGTCAGAGAACACTCAGCAGAGAGAAGTCGGACGGTTACTGACAGCCGAGACAGGACAGAGTACACTCAGCCGCCGGTCATCTAATACATACAGAGTACATATCTACAAACTATACATAACCAAGGCGCGGCGGATGACCCATGTCAAGAAACGACCCCACCATAAGTCAGCGTAACAGAAAGACGGGAATAGTGTTGTCGCCTTTTCGTGACTTCATAAACAAACGCGGTGGGGCGTATAGCACAACAATTACTACCTCATGAAAAGCGGTCATCATGCAAAGCGAGCGATCTCATGAAAAGCGATCGCTGAAGGACCACCTGACAAGTTCGCAGGGACGATAGATCCACTTGGCCGTCTTGTGTGTCTGTGGAATGTTTGGTTTAGTGTGATGCGGTGTTATTCTTACCCATATGCGCAGTTTTATCGTGTGATCTGTTCTCATGAAAAGCAACGATAGTGGATGAGACGTGATGTGAAATCAATAAATACATAAATACCTCGACACAAACATGGCTAAAATCAAGCATGACTGCACATTTCGACAGACAACAGTCAGTCCCTAGACACACGTCTGCAATACAGCCGGTCGGGAGCCCGGTACCTGTGCTGGCCGAGACTCACATGATGGTGGTGAAGTCGTCGTCCACCAGGATCATGTCGGCCGCCTCCTTGCTGACGTCGGTGCCGACCTTGCCCATGGCAATGCCGATGTCCGCCTTCTTGAGCGCCACGCCGTCATTCACGCGTCACCGGTCATCCGCTACGATGTAGTCTTGGCCTCAGAGCCTGGGCGGACAGAGGGATGGTGACAGGACGATGTATATGTTTGGGCCTGCCAAGCCTTGGAGATGGATGTTGACAATGGCACAGACGTCACCACGAGTGTAATGTATTTGGCCTGCAGAGCCTGGGACAGGGATGTGACAGATGGCACAGGACGTCACCACGATGTTAATGCTGGCCGTGGCAGGCCTGGGGTGACAGAGATGTGACAGATGGCACAGCGATGTAATGTTTGGCCCAGCAGAGCTGGGGACAAGATGGATGTGACTAGATGGCACAGACGTCACCACGATGTATGTTTGGCCTACAGAGGCCTGGGACAGAGGGATGGGGACAGATGGGACACACGATGTAGTGTTTGGCCTGCAGAGCCTGGCGGACAGATGGATGTGACAGATAGGCACAGACGTCACCACGATGTAATGTTTGGCCTGCAGAGCCTGGCGGACAGATGGATGGTGACAGATGGCACAGACGATGTAATGTTTGGCCTGCAGAGCCTGGCGGACAGATGGATGTGACAGATGGCACAGACGTCACCACGATGTAGTGCTTGGCCACGATGTAATGTTTGGCCTGCAGAGCCTGGCGGACAGATGGATGTGACAGATGGCACAGACGTCACCACGATGTAGTGTTTGGCCTGCAGAGCCTGGGGACAGAGGGATGTGACAGATGGGACAGACGTCACCACGATGTAATGTTTGCCTGCAGAGCCTGGGGACAGATGGATGTGACAGATGGCACAGACGTGAAACTAGTCGAGACCGGAGTAAAAACCATTTGTCTTACGATGATATTCGTAAGCATTAAGTGTATTCCGGAAGAAGCTAAGGCCATTCGCCAAGTCAATCATAACTCTTGTTTGTTTGTTTATTGGGGTTTAAGGGCGCGCCGACACCTTTGGGTAAATTTTCAATTATAACTCATACAAATAACAAATCAAACGATTTACATAGACTTGTTCAGGTTTCAGTGGAGGGGATGCATGCGCGAATACTAAGCGTCACCAGTCGCAGATCATAGTAACCCGGAACATTACTGATCTGTTAGAAAAACAGCGCAGCAAACAAACCTTGATGATTTTCAGTTTGTGCTTGGGTGCCATCCGGTAGAAGATGGTGATTATCTTCATGCTCTCCAGCAGGTGGTGCGTTCTCCAGCGCGAGTCATCTCGCAACTCGATCAACCGTAGTTGGAGGTCACGGGCAAACCCAGCTGAAACGCTGCCGGCCGCAGAAGTAGCATGAGGTCAGAAGATCAGCAAGGTCAGCAGAGGTCATCAGGTCGTCAAGGTCAGCAGAGTCAGCAGAGTCAGCAGAGGTCAACAGGAGGTAGCAGAGGTCATGCAAGTCAACAGAGTCATCAGAGGTCGGCTAGATCGGTCGGTAGAGTCGGGTAGAGGTCGGTAGGGTCGGTAGTCGGTAAGAGTCGGTAGAAGTGTCAGCGAGGTCAGTAGAGTCAGTAGAGGTCGTAAGGTCATGTAGAGGTCAGTAGAGGTAGTAGAGGTGCCAGTAGGAGGTCAGTAGAGGTCAGTAAGGGTCAGGTAGAGGTCAAGGTCAGAGTGTACAATAATGGGCGAAGCAAGATCAGCAGGGACAAGCAGAGATCTGAGAAGAGCCAGCTCAGGGATCAGCAGGGCTCTATGTCAGCAGGGATTTCAGCAGGGCCAGCAGCTGGCATATGTCAGCAGGATTAGCAGGGCTTCTGCAAACAATCCGGTGTTGCTGCCTGATAGGTCCTATGTTCGTCTCTATGCCTTGTTCTATGAGGTCCCAGAGGCGCCTGACAAACAAGTCGCTCGAGGAGCCGGCAGTCCTCCCGGCTCCCTCTGTGCCACCCCTGCTCCTCAGCCGCCCCCTGTTGCCCCGGATCGGGCGGAGTCTCACCGATGGCGCAGGCGGTCTCCCGCGCGTCTCCGGTCAACATCTTGACCCGGGCTCCTGACATCTGCAGCAGCAGTATCTGGTCTCCGCACGCCCGGCCGCGGAGGGTCCATGATGCCCACCTGAAGGTCACACGGTCAGCCGTCAGCCGTCCGTCAGCCGTCAACAGAGGTTAGCTCTCAAATATATTTCCCGTGAACCTGGAGTCACGATGACAAATCTTTACATTCAAACAAATACTTCCCATCCCTGTGTCATTCCACACTGCCTCCAACACAGTAGCTCCCCCAACTCTCACACACGGCCCCTACCCCATACCCCCTCCCCCACCAAACAGCACACAGCCCCCAACCCGAGACCACACTCCCCACTACACCACATGTGCCTGTTCAGGTACCGGCTCAACTATCATACGGCATCAACAGTATACAGACAATCACTCAGAAAGGCACACGACCAACCAGTGCATAGAACGGGCACTATCTGGTTGCAAGCCATCTCACACAGGTACCAATGACGACTGACGTAAAACACAAGCGCCGATCTGTGACCCCCGAACTTCACCACGGATACGGGACAGAGACTGGCAGGCGCCGATTGTGTACGCGGTGTAAAACTGCTGAACGATTTGCACGTCGAGTCAAATCTACCGTCTCGAAAAGCACTGAAGAACGCTGTGCTATCACGCGATGCGACTTGATTTGGGCTGTAGCAGTTCATATTTTAGTCGTTTTTTAATTGTATGTTTATTGCGCTGCACTGCTATTTTAGCTGCCTGTTTTCAGCATTTTTATTTTTATCTTTATTCTTATGTTGTACTATTTCATTTTAGGTTATGTTCTCGTCCGTATGTTCACCCCTCAGTGAAGTCGTTTCCATCACATCCCTATGTATTGTGTTAACGGACTGACGTGTCATAGTGAAAAACCACCTGATTGATCGTGTGGATCATTGGCGAAATATATGTTCTGTGTTCTATGTTATGTTCTATGTTCCCTACCCCGTACCCCCTCACCACCAATGCCTTCCCTCAGAACTCACCATTCCGACCAGCTCGAGTTTCTCCTGTTCCCGTCCACGGGCGAGCGCCAGCACGCGGAGGCCGCGTCGTCCCATCTCATACGACTCCGCCTTGACCTTCTCTACGCGGGAGGGCGTCAGAGGCTCGGGCCGGCCGTGCACCGAGTACGTCGTGCAGCGCGGCAGCAGATTCTCCAGCGCGCCCTTGCAGTACCACATCTCAGTGGCCTCGCCCGGCTTGGTGGCCTTCACCATCATCACCTTTGTCTCTGAGCGGAACGGCACCTCGGCAGCCGCTGCGAGGTCTGACGCAGGTCGTGCAGCCCGAACTGGAGGCAGGGGGGAGGGGATGTCACGGGCAGGCTGGGTAACTGGCAGAGTCTGTCCTGTTACAACACATGTGATGGTGTGATGCGCCAGGCAACAGGTGACATAGTCAAACACTGAACAGCGACATACGGCTTCATAGAATAGAAGGAATGACATCCAAACACATTTAGTCAATAGTCATGGGCGTAAGAGAGCGAGTCCTTTCACAATTCACACTTAGTGATTTCAGTCGCTAACGATGCAATCCTGGTTGTAGAAGCGTCGAAGCACAACACCTCACATCAGACGTTTTACAGTGACCACCCGAGCCTGCGATTCGACAGTGTCCGCACTCCATCGTCAGGATCGAACCATCCCAAAGCCCAGCCGCTGCACTAGTGGAGCCTGCTGACCTTTTTGGCGGCGACCAGCAGCGCGCCCTCCGTTGGCGTGCCTTTCAGCGTGTCACCGGTAAAGTCAGCGTTGTTGCACAGCAGTCCCACCTGTCGGTAACGAGAGGAACTGATAGTACGGAGAGTTGCTACTGAAGACAACACTGCACCACACAATTATAAGAAAAGATCATACTAAATACACACCTATACACATCCATTTCCTCTAAATTGATGTACCTCCTACTGCCCACACATGACCACCAGTCTGCCAGCACTGATCAGTGACCCCTCCCCCCTCCCCCCACCCTCGAACCTGTCGCTGGCGACGGTACTGACCTCAAACAGGCCGTACAGTGAGTACTTGCACTGCTCCATATTCTCGGTGATGGGCCGGATTTCGCCGCGCGCGTTGTAGCCCACCCCAGTGACGTCACACTGGTAGCCTTCGGCAGTGACGATGGCCGTCACCGTCATCTCGTTGGTGGTCAGCGTGCCCGTCTTGTCGCAGCAGACCACGTTCACACAGCCTGCCGGCAACATAAAGGCGGTGACAAGTGCCGAGCGTGACGTCATAGGGGTACGGTATACATGGATCAGTGCAGTGCACCGGTGAGCGGGGTCGGCCGTGACGTCATCAGGGGTAAGATATAGGGTAAACCGGAGCAACACCACCTTCCTAAGATATTTGCCGCACTTGTCGATATATGTGTGCATGGTAATATTCACAGATCTATGATGATGATGATGATTGGGGTTTAAGGGCGGGCCGACAACTAAGGTCACATGCCGCCTACACCTGATTTGAAGCTATGTGAGGAGCACCAGTCGGCGGTACCAGATGGCAGTGTGGGCAGCAGGCGGACACAGTGGCACAGTGGCCCCGGCACAGCACAGGGTCCACCGTACAGACCGACACAGAGACTGCAGTCCCCGGCACAGCACAGGGTCCACCACAGACCGACACAGAGACTCCAGTCCCCGGCACAGCACAGGGTCCACCGTACAGACCGACACAGAGACT